>ML795298.1:231744-247658 GCA_009831015.1 Picea engelmannii
GGATTCCAAGAGGACAATGCTCTGGAATGACACCATGTCAAGGGACAAAACTCAGTCATGGCTTCCAAAAGGTCTTCGCTGGAAGGAAGAAACACACTCTGGAAGGACACCATGTCGAGGGTCACGACAGGAGTAAAGAGATCCGGCTCTAACAACCCTATCGAAGAGATCACCATGTCAACTACTAGATCTAAGTCATCAGAAGTTGAAGTCATGGGCGACAACGCCACATAATTGACCTGTGGCAGGGGCGATACTGTCTGCATACAAGAACCATTCAGGGAGGCAATCCAGTCGGGGTATACAAATGAAAGTTGATCAACGGTCACAACTCGTCCATTGTGAGGGAAAGATATCACACGAAAAAGAGTAGACACAATAGCTTTCATGGAATAGACGTAATCTCGCCCAAGGAGTAAAGAAAAATCCAAGGGGTCTTGGACGACCATGACATCAATAAAGATAGTTTTCCCTCCCAAAGTTATAGGAAACTGAGGAAGGGTCCCTAAAGGTTGACTAGTTCTTCTATTAAAATCTAACAGATTCTGCGTAATCGGCGCAAGTGGAGGACAACCCAATGCTTGCCAAGCAATAGAGGACAAAATACTAACAGATGAACCTTCATATATCAACATTTTGGTAACGTCCCGACCATGAACCTGTACTGTAATCTAGAAAGGAATGTAAGAGGGAAGACGAGATCTAGTTAGTACATCCCAATCAAAATGGATGGCCTCATTACTTGGAGGGGGTTCCACGGGAGAAGGAGGAATACCCCTCGACACGAGAGAGTTTGTATCAATGAGAAAAACATGGGAAGTATCGGATTTACTCTCGAGTGGGAGAGTAGGATCGACTGATGGAGAGATAAAATTGACCACTTGGGTTTCATTCTCCAAGGGGAGAATGGGGTCGACCGAGGATGGGATCGGATCGACCACTTGAGTTCCACTCTCCTGCGAACTTCCCTTTTTATAAGGTTTTTACATAGGAAAAAACAATTTCTTTTCTCAGGAGAAGTTCTTCTCCCTTCTCTCTTTAGGAACTCAGGCCACTGACCCCTTTGAAGGCAACAAATAGGTTTACATCATTAATGATCATAGGGATGACGAAAATAATGTGTAACAGAGTGGTTTTCAGGATGTTGTTTGTTAGTATTGTCTTTATTATACTTTCTTTGTTACGGATTTGTAGACTTGAACTTTCCTTTGTTTCGGTGCTTAAATGTCTGCTCAATTTTACCAACATATCGATAAGCAACACCCAGTGATGATATTTCCATAAAATCCATTTCAATTTGGATGTATCTATGTAGAGCCCCACTGTATTTCTAAAAAAAAATGTCGCTCGGATTCTTTGATACCCAGCTTAGTGCGCAAGGTATGAAAGGTATTGGTGAACTCTAGAAATACTTGGCCCCTCTCTTGATGTAGTTTGGTCCATCTCATGTTCTAGTCATCGTAGTTTCTAATAGGGTAATATTGTTCCTTGACCACATCCACAAAAAAATCCTAGGTGGGCTCGATCCCATAGATTCCAGAATCCTATGTGGAAATTTTATCCCAGTAAGTTTTCCACCAATGTTTGACATGGGGTAGATCCTTAAGGAGTGTGAAGGTGATCTTTTCCTTATCGGAAAAATTGTGAACAAAGAAATATCCTTCTAGCATATTTAACCATTTTTCTAGTGCATCTGCATCTGTCTACCCTTCAAATACGAGAATATAAAAATTGACTTGTAACTTGAAAGGAGAGGTGCTTCCAAAGTGGTCGCTTGATGAAGACGTTCCTGTTGTTATCAACAGGCGTTGAAGGATGTGGGAAAAATTCTCCATCATTTCGTCCCTCTGTCATGTGAGAGATTTCTCAAGCAACATATTGATAGAATCTTCTACTCCATCGTTTTTCTTTTCTTCCACCATGGATGGTTTCTTGGGAGTATGAGAGAGATTGTCCTCAAGAGAGACAAACTCAAGAATCAACTTTCTATACTCGGACCTCATCGGGGACATGCACTGAAAAATGATCAAGAGCAGCCTGCTCTGATACCATTGATCTGGATTATTTTTGGCACGAAATGAAAGAGGAGATATAACACATAAATATACAACGATATGTCAAGAGAGACAATAATATAACAATGATATATCATATATATAACAAGAGGCACATATATACAATAATACACAATTTCTATTAATGAGCGAAATGTATAAAACTATAGAAATACATAGTGAAAGAATCATTAGAATGGTGGCAGTGATTATGCACAATTATATGTTTAGAATGAATCCATATAGTATAGCCCTTGAATCCATCTATATACCCAATAAAGATACACTAAACAATGTCTGGATCCAATTTATTTTTGTTTTCCTTTGGAATGTGCATGTATGCCTCACATCCAAATACCCTTAGGTGTCCAACATGAGGCTTGCTTCCAGTCAATGCATACTCTAAAATTTTGTCCCCTAAGATAGTATAGGGAGACCTATTCAATATATTACTAGTTGTTGCAATTGCCTCGAACCCAAACCACTTCAATGTTTATATTTAATATATTACTAGTTGTTGCAATTGCCTCGAACCCAAACCAATTCAATGTTTATATTTAATATATTACTAGTTGTTGCAATTGCCTCGAACCCAAACCACTTCAATGTTTATATTTATATCAACCATCATGCTCCTTGATCTCTCTAAGAGGGTCTAGTTCAACCTTTCAACAATTCCATTCTGTTGAGAACTGTATGGGGGGGATTTTTTCCTTACAATGTCATGCATTTGGAAAAGCTACTCAATTTTTTTGGAACAATACTCTCCCCCATTATCACTTCTTAAGGCCTTTACCTTTTTCTTTTGTTAGTGTTTCCACTCGGTCCACAAACTTATTGAAAGCATATAATACATCACTTTTACTCCTCATAACAAATGTCCAATATTTTATATCTAGTGATCATCAATAAAAGTTTTAAGATATTTGGCACCTCCCAAAGATGCAACTATTTTGAATGGCCTGCATATATTAAGATGAATCAAATAAAGAACCCCTTGTGCCTTATGTTCACTTAAGCAATTTTTTCTCTTTAATTCCTCCCAAAGAAATAATTTATGTAGATTCTAAAGATTCATTCATACATTTATGGAATTCTCTAACAATCCCATCATTTCTCAATGTTTACAATTGTGCTCACAAATATTCCCAAACTGGTAATGCCAAAGCATGAGACTTGGTGATCTTGAAGTTGATCCCTTGGAATATTTTTTGATTACCTCCACATAAGTAGTTTCTCCATTCCCATTCAAGCAAATAATGACATCCAAATTATACAAAATGTTTTGGTTTTTGCCAAGATCAAGGCACCACATACCAATTTGAACAATCTTCTCATGAGTATTACACCAACCCCTGCATCAATGATTTAGATTACTGAGATCAGATTCATCTTGAGGCATGGAACATGCCTCATCTTAGGGAAAACCATTTATCTTCCATTCATAAATATGATCATTATTCATATAATACTTAGCCTTTCGGATGGTGTCATCCAATGTTTTGGGTTCATCAAACTCAATCCTATCCTGGAAAGTCTGTGGCGGGCCACCAAGAAAATGTTGTATTTTCAACTTTTGATCTTTGATGTATGGGACATATCTCAATAGTTACATGAACCTATTTACATATTCATCCATGTTTATTTTTCCTAACTTATGTCAATGTAATACTTTGATCTTTCCATCGTAGTACTTCTCTAAAATGTAGGCTTTCCTAAAATACTTCTCAATTTTTTTTCCAGGTTAGATTCTTTTCTGTGATCCCTTTTACATTCTTAAGCTCTTTCCGCCAAATATAAGCCCTTCCAGTTAAATTAAAGGTAGAAAATATTTCTTTCGTATTTACTGAGTAATTGTGTACTCATAAATACTTCAATCCTAATAGCCACACTTCTGCTTCTTTACCCTTCTTGACTTCTCCATCAAATGTGGGTGGTTTTTTCTTTTTGAATTCTTCAGTCAAAGATATTTTGGAGTGTTTATTCCTCCTTTTATTAGGGGTACTTGATTCAATCTCACTTCTAGAAAGTCATTCAAAAGTTTCATTCTTCTCACTAGAGGAATTTGTTGAAGAATCTCCACTAGATGTGCTCCTCTTAGAACCCATGTGCCCATTTCTGGAGGAAAATTTCCGTATATTGTTGTTTTTTGGCCCATGATTTTGAATATTTGATGGGATTTGTATATTCTCATGTGGAAATCTCCATACATTTCTAACTGATGTTACTTGCTACAAATGCTTCTATATTTCATACAGGGTTTGCAAAAATATTGCATTCAATTATGTCTGCTTCTCTTGGTATTTAATGAGCTTCTCATTATCAACCATGTATCTTCAAAGCTCATCCTTTGGGATTATCATTGTCTCTACCAAATATAGAGGAGTATTTATGGCCCTCCTCCCATATGATTCCTTGTCTCTAATACGTGAGGTCTCTTTCATACTGCATTGTATCAATATGATTATGTTTCCTCCTTTCCATTGTGTCTTCTAAGTGTTGAAACAACTAGCCACTATTATCTAATCACCTAATCAGAAAGGAACACAATCATTGGGCCCTTATAGGGTTCTCATCCAGACCTACAACACTCCAAGCTCAAAACCATGTCCCTATTTTCATGCACACTAAAAAATATGCTATAACAAAGAATTTTTAAAATGAATCGATAGTCTTTAATTGCATTAATTGTGCAAAAAAAATACAACCTTATTAATGTGGAAAAGAAAATAAAAGCTCCAACAGGCTCACCATAGCCCTTGGCGCACAAATGTTTTGAATTCTCGTTGGCCCATTCAGGCCTAGAGTTTGAATTCTTCTCTGATATCACTTTGTAACTATTAGGTATGTGTTATATTTTTTGCATGACTAGACCCAGTGTTTGCATTGCGTTGGGTGTGGGAGAGGGGGGAGGTCTCTAGCCCTCCCCTTCTCGAGGGGTTATAGGGGGTTGGAGCCCCCCTTTCTGAGGGGTTCGCATGGGGGTGGGAGCACCCTCAAAAATTAAAAATTGGCATTTTTTGCATTCATTTTTAGTGATTTTTCGACACATGGTTTTCTAATTCGAATTAATGAATTAGAGTTGTTGACTAATTCGAGTCAATGAATTAGGGGTTTTGGATTTCATGGGATCCTATATATGTATTGTATTGTAAACAATGAAGATATGATGAATAGAATATCAGAGTTGTGGCTCTAAACATGTTGTTGATTTTCCCAGTTTGGGTTTCTAGGGTAAAATCTATGTGTAATGTCTCTGTGTGTGTGCGCTATTGTATCTTTTCTATTTTTATTAAGAATTTATTTGTATTAATTTATTGTACAAGGTTAAAATTTACATTTGGTATCATATATGTTATTGGCTTCAGGGGGACACCTTTGTGGCTAAGGGTTTGGCTGAGCTCTATGATAATCCTTGTTATAGTAGGAGATCTACGATATTGATTCTTCAGGTGGAAAGAAATGGCGATCAGTTTGAAAGTAGAGATCGATAAATTTAATGGAATTTTTTTTGAGATGTGGAAGCTCAATATGGAAGATATACTAGTGGAAAAAGATAAGCAGATCATTGTGGATCCAATTGTTTCACCTACAAGAACATCAACAAAATATTGGGAAAAGCTGGATCAAGAGGTGAAGATCACAATCTAGTTGTGTCTCTGAGATTTAGTATTGTTGAATGTGTCAAGGGAAGCTACGACCAAGGCTTAATGGAATAAGTTGGGGAATTTGTATCATTTTAAGTCCCTGGTAAACAAATTGTTCCTTCGAAAGAAGTTGTATAAATTGAGGATAAAATATGGAGACTCGGTGACAGAGAATCTCAACGCCTTCGATATAGTGGTAAGTTGATTATTATTTGTTGATATTAATATTTCTAATGAAGATAAGTGTATCAGTTTATTGTTCTCTTTACCAAACTCATGGGATACTCTGGTTTTGGCCATAGGTAGTAATAAAACTACTTTAATTTCGATGATGTGGTCTCATCTTTGTTTTCGGTGGAATAACATGGAAGGACAAACAACATATGCATTATTTGAAAAAGGATGATCCTAAGAAAGAAATATATCTAAGTCCTCAAGTAGGAGATCCAAATTTAAGGGAATATATAAATCTCTTGAACATTTTGTAAAGGTATGCTAGAGATGTGGAAAGTAAGGACACTACAAGAAGCAATGTAGATCCATAAGTGTTGAGAGAGGGAAGGGATATAAATATGCTCCTTCTATATAAGAAAAAACCTCCACAAAAGAAGGAGGGGATGTGTACTTGGATTCTTCAAGAACACATGCATATCATGAGGCATGGTTGGTTGAATCAAGTGCATCATTTGATATGACTCCCCACAGGGAGTGGTTCTATGAATATGAAAGGTATGATGGAGGTGATGTTTTCCTAGGTGATGAATCGACATAAAAAATTATAGGATGAGGAAAATTCAAGTTGAAGCTCATGCATGGAAGGATTTGTAACAACCCTAGTAGAATACATGTTTAGGGATTATTAAGTAAAAATTTATTAGGTAATTAATTTTTCTAACATGTTATAAATTAAACAAAGATTGGTATAATGATACTAATTAAATATTAATTAATTAATTAATTGTTATAATTTGATTAATTAATTACATGTTACATTCGTTGACATGGGTATTAAATTTAAAAGGGTTAATTAATTTAATTGTTTAAATTAAAGGATTACGTATATGGAGGGGATAAGGGGCATTAATAAATGGATAGGGAACATTAATAATTGGATAAGGGGCATTAACTATGTGGATAAGGTAATGAATGCAGAGATAAGGAAATAAATGAGGAGAAAGGGCGGTGAAGGAGGGATATGAGCAGAGGAGGCTTACGGATTTGGGGATTATCATTCGACTTGGATTTTTGGGGGAGGGTTCTATTGGATTTGCACAGGAGTTGAGTTATGTAGTCGGGAAGGATTAGTACAGGGGGCACCAATTTGCTGGAGGTTTTGGGCACGGGGGCTAGGATATCCATATGGTATCCTGGAGCTAGGAAGTTGTCCTAGTTGACAGGGTGGAAACAAGGTTTGGGCAGAATTGGTCAGCACATTAGGCAACAACAAAGCAGTGGGCTAGACAACCGGGTCGACGGAGAAACTAGCATTAGGAAGAGGTAAAATTGTTTTATTCTGTTATGAATTTCATTATTATTCGTTGATAAATTTATATGCGTATGTGCTGAATTTATAAGAAATTACTGAGTTTCTGAAATCAAGTAGAAGTTACTGTTTTTTTTGTGGAATTAATTAATGTTAAATTAATATGGTTCCTACACATGGTATCAGAGCGCCTCGTTCACAATCTGGAGCCTTAAGGGCCAAGCTCCAGCTCTACCTAAGCTCCACTTAACCTGCAAGCCAAGAACATAAATTTTTAAAACAAATATAAAAAAAATGAATATCAATCATAAAACAAGATCAAATGATTGAAATCAACTAAAAAAAAAAACCAGAAACAATTAAAAAACGTTAAACTCTTGAATATACAATATCTCTTCACAATTTCATAGTCAGAGCGTTAAAATGTTCGAATTCAGCATTATAACCTAAAAAGAAAACATAAAGTTCTTGAATTCAGTTTATGTTTTACAAATTTACACTAAAGCATTAAAATGCCTGAAATCCACGCATAATGAAACACGTTCAGAAACAAGAAAACAAAAAAAAAACAAATACTGAAAGCTTTCTTCATATTATTTAAGCCGTCAAAACCATAATGGTAGAAAAACGATCAGAAGAAGAAAAGATCAAAGTCGAACCTTTAAGCATATTATTATCATCAAAACCGTGAAATGATTGAATTTAGAAAATTCGAAATATATTACAAGTAAAACCGTAAAATGATCGACTTCGGACCACATTAGAACTATAACTGTGAAATGTTTGAATTCCTAGTATTTTATATCTAAAACCGCAAAAGGATTTAATGTAGAAAACCGTTCAAAGCTTGAATCAGAATATATCATAGCTAAAAGCGTAAGATGATTGGATTTAGAAAACAATAAAGGGCTCGAATTTAGAATATATTATAACTATAAAATACTGGAATTCAAAATATATTAGAGCTAAAACCGTAAAATACTAGAGTTCAGAATAAATTACAACTAAAGCCGTAAAATGACTGAATTCAGAATAGGAAGGGTAAAAGATATGAAACATTGGCTGCATAGTCAAAGCTTTTGCAAGTATAATAAACTTAAAACCTTAAAATGTTTGTTTTCTTTGTTTAGTAAAGAAAACTACAAAATTCAAGCTTTAGCCTGGAAACCAGAACAACAACATTGTTTTATAATGAGCGACTTTGACATGCATGGAGAAGGAGTGAAGATACCTGGCCGATGAAGTAGGTAGGATGTGATAGCCTGGCACCGCAAGCCACCTGGTTGGCACCTTTGCCTCCCGCAAGGGTCTGGCCGGTACGAGCGGCAACAGTCTCTCCTTCCCTGGGAATTATGTCTATCTCCACATAGATGTCTATGTTTGCCGATCCGATGACAACCAAGGGAGAGCTCATCGACCTCACGGGATCAGACATACCGCAGTGCCGAAAAACAGCTTTTGCCTGTGGCCATTCAACTTAATCGATCCCGACTGAAACGTGTTAGAAGACAACCTGCCTGCAAGTGCATCCAGAAGCGTCGATTTCCCAGATCCCGAAGGACCCATCAGAGCCATTAGCGTTCCAGGCTCTGCATATCCTGTCAAGCCCTGAAGAACATTCTGGGTTCACCGCTACTAATAGAAACAGTCACAAAGAGTTCTTTCCATGTGAGCCACACAACACAACACAAGCACCCAACCGGAAGAGGAGACCACGAGAGGTCACCATTATGCACTACGCATCCACCTGCACAACGCGGCCTGCAAAATAACCCAACAACCAAGCACCTGCCATGCAACATACCAATGTAACCAACTATCGAAGGAAAGTCTCAGAAAAATAAGTGAACTGGATCGGAAGGAAATAGATAAAACTGGAAGTTGATTCAAAATGACTCAAACAAATGGATCGACTCTTCCACTTGCAGCTCCTCCCACCCACGACTGTCTGAATAAAGCTTAACGAAAATTGCCAGATGTCAGCCAGTGAAGTGGTTTTGAAGGAGGAGAAGTGAAATGGCTACCGTGAATGATCTGCCAGCTATTATGGATCGCACCACAGGCGCCACCCATGGGAAAAGGATGTCAAAGCTACTAGAGGAACAACTAGAAAATGATGAACAATTCTGGGGTCAGGATGCCTTCAGAGAGGAAGAAAATGATGTGAATATCATGAGGAGGGGGAGGTGGCTGATGAGTTTGACAATGACTTTGATGATGATGAGCCTGAACTAGATGAAGAAGTAGCAGATGATGAGGACAAAAGGCCTGTGAAGGAGAGAAAGTTGATTCAAGGAAAACCACTCTTTAAAAAAAAATAAAAAGGAAGGGATTTGCCTCTTTAAAGACTGTTCCTGAAACTGTAGAAGGTTCTACCCATGATTCAAAACCATCTGATTCCAAACATCAGGAGACTGTCGATGATCCAAAAGGTGAAAGGATAGTAAGAAAGTCTACTATGTTCTCAGCGAAGCCACACAATACCAGCCAGCGCCTGCACCAAACACACAATACCAGCGCGAAACCATCGAAGGGACGAGCCCACAAAGGATGTATTTCAAAAAAAAAAACTATTACAAGCCAGGGCCTGCAAAGCAACAGGTCCATGATCAGTTTGTCGGAGACACCAGAGCATTGAAAATACACCAGCACCAGCGCCAAGAGCAGAGGGAGAGAGCAGAGTGGAGAGGCGACAGTGAAGGACGCGTTTAGGGTTTGGAGAGATAGGTGTAGGGTTATTTTGGAGGAAGCAGGCATGTGGGCCTCATGCGAGGACCCACTGCCCATGCAAAAAATAAAATTGTTTTCTTTTATTTTTTCTTTTATTATTTAGTTTTATATATATATATATATATATATATATAATAAAAAAATGATATATGAAGAATAAAAGAAGTGTAATAGAAATAAAAAAAAAAGAGGGTTTAAAATATTTTTAAATGAATAATTTCATTTTTTTTATTTTTAACTTTAAATTTAAGTACCATTTCAAAAAAAAAGGGGCATTAGTAATAGTATTAATTAATTAGTAACTAATTAACTAGTGGTTTGATGGATTAACTAATTAAGTGTGTAATTAAAATTAATATATTTATTAATGTTTAATAACTAACATAACATTATGTTACTAATAAATTTTAATTAATTAAATTAAAATGTTAGAGAGTCCATGGGTTTTGAACCCAAGACCCCCACCAAGCGAAGCGCCTTAAGAAGAACACTAACACCAACGTGCCCTCATAAGTCTTTACAAATAAATTCTTTTATTTATTTAGATTAATGGTAATACTGTAGGGATTAGAGTTGTATTTTTAGCAGGAAGATACAGTATGAAGATTAAGACTAACTGGCTTATTACCTAAACTAGTGATCTGGAGCCAGCTAACCGAGTTGAATCATAATTAGTGAATGCACTGGAAATCAAGGTAAAGACTTATTTAGCGTTGCTGATCTTTGTACCCCAAGTATAAACTCTGATTTTCCAAGCGTCAAGTTCACGAGACTGTACACACAACTCATCGAGCCAAGCGCCAAGTCCCTCCACTCCATTCCACCAGTCAAGTCAGCGCTAAATCTCAATGCAGCATTCAACAACGCCAACACTGCACGCCAAGGAAAAGCTCCCGAGTCAAGCATCGGAGGATATTTAGTTGTAAGCAAAAAGTTAATAGGACTTAGACTAGGATAAGCGAGAAGGAGACGACATATGCACTAGGAGAGTAAGCATAGGAATTGGTGAGTAAGGCGCAAGGCTAGCGTAGCTATAGGGAAAGGGAACCAATAGTTTTTTTTATAGGGGCGAAGAAATCAAGCTTAGACGCTTAATCCTAATCCTAACCTAGCCAATCCCCTAAAGGAGTAATGTCTGTTTACAGAAAAGTAAAGAAAACTTACGCCTAACCTTGTTTCTAGTTTGAGTAGCACCAATTTGAAACATCCTGGAACTCACCCTGACAACTTTGGGTGATGCAGGTTAAATCATACAAGATGGTCAAGACTTGAGGGATTCGAGGCAGGGGAGCGTCGTCACAAGCACCAACAACACCACTAGCGCCCAAACTAGCTCTCATACTGTGCTCGTTGGAAGCCATTAATGAGACTTTAAAGGGGCGACAACCGACAGGGACTGAAGTGGAACCCCCACCGTCTGGAACAGGTAATCCAGAAGTGTCAAGGGATTCAGGGGGAGGACCTCCACCCGAAGACATCACACGAGAATTGCAGAAGATCAAACTTCCGGAGTTTGTCGGGGGTCGCGCCAGTGAAAGCGCGGAAGCATGGTTGGAAGGCATGACAAGGTGTTTTTACTTAAGGGACTATACGTCCAACTCAAAGGCAAAGATCACAATTTTTTAGTTAAGAGACAGTGCCTTGAACTGGTGGGGCAACCTGGAAAGACAACTGCACCTTACCCTAGACACAGTATCTTGGGAACTTTTCGAGGAGAGGTTCCGAAGGAAATATCTACCAGCATACTACGAGGAACAACAGGTAGGGGCATTTCATGCCTTAGTACAGGGAAACAGAACTGTAGAAGAATATGAGATCATATTTATGGAAGTGGTCAAATATGTTTCGTATATGGATAATGACCAATGACAGGCAGACCGCTTCATCTATGGATTGAAACCTAAGATAAGAGCTATGGTGCAGATGTGGAAATCGTCTTCAGTAGCGGAAGCAGTGGAAAATGTGCGTTATGTGGAGGAACACATGAACTTAACCGGGGGTACAAGACCAACATTTCCGCATGGTCCAGGATTTGTAGGGAAGGCCCCGAGGACATTTCCTAGGGGAGGGGGCTCAAGGCCACTGCTATATGGTAACAGAGTCACTCCAAGGACAGTAGCCGCAGGGATTTCAATGGCAGTGAGTGCAACATCTCGTTCATCGCCAACGACGCAGACAGGTCCACGACCATCCAAGAGAACAACGAGTAGGGGCAGGGGTTCTAGGGGAAGGAACTCATTTCAGAGATAGTCACATAACAGTGCACAAGTTCAATCTTGTGTTACCTATTGGGGGTGCAGAGGACCCCATTACCAACGTGACTGTCCAGAGTTACAATCAGGGTTCGTGCATAGAGAAGGAAAGGCTCCGATGGGGAGACCAAGTAGCAACCACCAGATTTACGCAGTGGTTAATAATCGCCAGGCCGAACATCAATCCGCGGTGGTGGAGTCATTAGGTATGCTAAATCATATCAATGTTAAGATTTTATTTGATTCTGGTGCAACAGATAGTTTCATTTCACCATCTGCATTAGAAAAGAGTGGGTTGGCAGCCTACGAGCAAGATGAATTTAAACAAGTTGATATGGCTTCGGGGGAAAAACAAGCAGTAGGACCTAGTGTCGATAATTGTATAGTAGACCTGGGAGTGTGTACTACCAGGTTGAAGTTATGCGTCACTGCTCTCAGGGCATATGACCTAATCATTGGAATGGATTGGTTAGTAGCTCAGTGAGCCATGGTAGATTGTTTCGCAAAGAAGGTGCTTTGTGTCGATGATGAAGGAAGACCAGTAGAGATCCAGGGTGTATAGAGAAAAGTGTCATTACGCTTTATATCAACTATGAAGGTTAAGTGATGCTTGAGGAAAGGGTGTCGACTTTATGTAGTGGAAGCAGTGAATGAAAGGAAGGGACCCTCATTGGATCAGTACCCGGTATTGTCAGAATTTAAAGATGTTTTTTCGAACGAGTTACCAGGGTTACCTCCTGAGAGGGAGCTTGATTTTACTATTGAGCTAAAACCATGTGCAGAACCAATCTCCAAGACTCTATATCGGATGATAGCGCCGAAAATTTGTGAATTGCAAATACAGTTGAAAGAGTTACTAAACTTAGGGCTAATAAGGCCCAGTGTCTCACCTTGGGGTGCACCAGTAATTTTTGTAAAGAAGAAGGATGGATCCTTACGACTATGTATAGACTACAGGGACTTGAACCGTGCTACAGTGAAAAATAGGTACCCAATGCCACGAATAGATGACCTCTTCGATCAGATGAAAGGAGCAACGGTATTCTCAAATATTGATTTGCGATTAGGGTATCATCAGTTAAGGATTAAGGAAAGGGATATTCCAAAAATTGCCTTTCGAACTCGGTTTGGACATTACAAATTTGTTGTAGTACCTTTAATATTGACCAATGTGCCATCAGTATTCATGAGCCTCATGAATGGTGTATTGCGTAAGTACTTAGATCGATTTGTAAAAGTCTTTCTAGATGACATCCTCATCTATTCCAAGAATGAAAGAGAGCATGAGGAACACCTACGAGTAGTGTTTTCCTGCCTTAGGGAGAAAAAATTATATGGGAAGTTGTCAAAGTGTTCCTTCTTCCAGAAAGAGATTCACTATTTAGGTCATATCATTTCCGATGAAGGAATCTCTGTGGACCCAGAAAAAGTAAAGGCCATTATGGAGTGGCCAGTGCCGAAAAATGCCCATGAGGTGAGAAGCTTCATGGGACTAGTAGGTTATTACCGGAGATTTGTGGAAGGATTCTCAAAAATAGTGAAACCCATCACCACTTTGCAATGCAAGGGGGTTAGGTATGAATGGACAGAAGAATGTGATAGTGCATTCATTGATCTTAAGAGGTTATTAACAAGTGCGCCAATTCTACGAGTGCCGGATATGGAAAAGGACTTCACAGTCTACACGGATGCCTCGAAGCAAGGGTTGGGATCCATGCTAATGAAAGATGGAGGAGTGATAGACTATGCATCAAGGAAGTTGAATAAGCATGAAGAGTTATATGCGACTCATGATTTAGAGTTGGCAGTTGTAATGCTAGCTCTGAAAATTTGGAGGCACTATCTTGTGGGGTGAAACTTTGAGCTCAAAATGGACCATCGAAGTTTAAAACATCTCTTCACTCAAAGAGATCTGAATGCCAGGCAAAGGCGATGGAGTGAGTTTATGAGTGAGTATGATTTTGGTATTTCATACATCAAGGGAAAGGAAAATGTGGCCGCAGATGCCTTGAGTAAGAGACCATGTATCTTCTCCTTGGTAACCTTAAAGTTCAATCTGAGGGAACATGTGTTGACACAACTCCCATAAGACAGTTGGTATTTAAAGGTTACTTCAAACCTCCAGAGTGGGAGGCAGTTAGATCCAAAGTATGAAGGATATAGTCTGGAAACAGATGGACTGTTAAGATATTGAGGAAGGATGTACATCCCTGAGAATGGGGATATTCGAAGCATCATACTGAAGGGAGCCCATAGAGCACTTTATTGTGCACATCTGGGTGTGAAGAAGATGTACGTAGATATAAGGAAACTCTTCTTCTGGGTAGGCATGAAGCGTGATGTAGTCCATTTCGTCGCCAAGTTCCTAGAATGTCAACAAGTGAAAGCCAACCACCATCACCCTACAGGCCTCCTGCAACCACATGATGTTCCTATGTCCAAATGGGAAGTCATTTCTATGGATTTTGTTGTGGGGTTGCCACTCACATCTCATAGACACAATGCCATTCTTGTGATAGTGGATAAGTTAACCAAGAGTGCTCATTTTATTTCGGTTAGAGACACTTACGATGCCACTGATGTGGTACGTGTGTTTGTAAGTGAGGTTATCCGTTTGCATGGGATACCTAAGAAGATCGTTTCAGATTGGGACTCCATATTCACTTCTAGGTTTTGGACAAGTTTACAGTCAGCGTTGGGGACTCAATTGAACTTAAGCATAGCTTATCATCCTGAAACAGATGGGAAAACTGAGAGAGTAAATCAAGTCATGAAAGACATGCTTAGGATGTATGTCATGGATAATCAAACCCAGTGGGAGAAGTACTTACCTTTGGTAGAGTTTGCCTACAATAACAGTTTTCATAGCTCCATCAGAATGCCACCCTACGAATCTTTGTATGGGAGGCCATGCAGAATGCCATTGAGTTGGGATAGACTATAAGACCGAGTAACAATTGGGAAAGAATTGATTCAAGAAATGGAAGAACAGGTGATTCAGATTAGGCAAAGACTAAAGGAAGCACAGGATAGGCAGAAAAGTTATGCGGATTCACACCGGACCGACCGAAGTTATGAAGTGGGAGACTAGGTTTTCATTCATATCAGGCCTAATAAGAATACCATATGGTTCGGGAAGGGGACAAAGATGTCACCTCGATTTATAGGACCATTTAGAATCCAAGAGAAAATTGGACCCGTTGCCTATCGTCTCGTACTGCCACCCCACTTGCATAAAACTCATAATGTATTTCATGTATCTATTTTACGTCATTATGTTGTTGATGAATCACATAAACTAAATTAGAAGGAATTGCAGGTATCGGACGTGGGAACCCTCACGGTAGAACCGTTACGCATATTGGACCGTAGAGTCTGACAGCTGAGGAATCATCTGGTAGACCAAGTTAAGGTCCAGTGGGACAAGTATAGTCTAGGATCTGCTACTTGGGAAGACGCCGAGACACTACGCCGAGACTATCCCTCACTTTTCTGACCACCTCGAGAACATGTTTCTCGAAGGTTGGGTGTATGTAACACCACCTTTGACTTAGACAACCAGGATTACCTGAGGCCTATATAATTTATTTTCTAATTATAATGAAACTTGTTAGGACCACATATTGTACCCTTTTTGCCCATACTTTTTGCCATTGTTATACCCTTCATCACCTGTATTTAGACTTATACTATCATTCCACCTGATCATTCCAAGGTACACAACGTCCTTTCTCATTACTACACGTTT
>ML795298.1:247758-261298 GCA_009831015.1 Picea engelmannii
TTGACGCTCCAAGATAGTCTAGCAGAGGAAGGATAGGAATGGATATGGAAGTAGGTTAGGGAGGAAGGATGAGTAGTAATAGTTGAGAAGGTATGGAGATCTGTCTTGTGGTGGAATTTAATGTTTTCCCTTAAAAAAAAAAAAAAATGTGTATATATGAATATTCATAATTACGTAACTAAACCACAGTTGTCTAAATAAAAAAATTGTTGAACTGAATATTAGTAATTAAAGGATTTCTCAAACAATTGATTGGTTTGTTGTATTTTATAAAAGACTAGTCTTGCTGACTGGATTGGATGCATACATAAATTACTAAAGGATGGTAGTTTTGATTATTAGTACATGCACGAGACTTGCATGTACTAGCTACACATGCATTTCTTGAACATATACACTAGTATGCATGAGTTTTCTTGACTTACTTACTGATAATGTCGGTTAATTGCTATGAATATGTGAACCAGGTTTCTTTTCCTTTGTACCATAAGACACCTTAACTTCGGGACGAAGTTTCCTGAAGGGTGGGTGTATGTAACAACCCTAGTAGAATATATGTTTAGGGATTATTAAGTAAAAATTTATTAGGTAATTAATTTTTCTAACATGTTATTAATTAAACAAAGATTGGTATAATGATACTAATTAAATATTAATTAATTAATTAATTGTTATAATTTGATTAATTAATTACCTATTACATTCATTGACATGGGTATTAAATTTAAAAGGGTTAATTAATTTAATTGTTTAAATTAAAGGATTACGTATACAGAGGGGATAAGGGGCATTAATAAATGGATAGAGAACATTAATAATTGGATAAGGGGCATTAACTATGTGGATAAGGTAATGAATGCAAAGATAAGGAAATAAATGAGGAGAAAGGGCGATGAAGGAGGGATATGAGCGGAGGAGGCTTATGGATTTGGGGATTATCATTCGACTTGGATTTTTGGGGGAGGGTTCTCTTGGATTTGCACAGGAGTTGAGTTCTGTAGTCGGGAAAGATTAGTACAGGGGGCATTGGTTTGCTGGAGGTTTTGGGCATGGGGGCCAGGATATCCATATGGTATCCTGGAGCTAGGAAGTTGTCCTAGTTGGCAGGGTGGAAACAAGGTTTGGGCAGAGTTGGTCAGTGCATTAGGAAACAACAAAGCAGCGGGATGGACAACCGGGTCGGCGGAGAAACTAGCATTAGGAAGAGGTAAAATTGTTTTATTCTGTTATGAATTTTATTATTATTCATTGATAAATTTATATGTGTATGTGTTGAATTTATAAGAAATTACTGAGTTTCTGAAATCAAGTAGAAGTTATTGTTTTGTTTGTGGAATTAATTAATGTTAAATTAATATGGTTCCTACAGGATTATAACACTCTTTGGTGTTCTGTACATCCTAGGACTAGCCAGAAATTTTATTTTTGTAATAAAAATGGACGATGCAGGGGTAAAAACAATGTTTTAGAAACAAACCTGTAGGATGGTTCGAGGAGAAATGGTGTTGCTAAAGGGATTTTGGTTTGGAACTATGAATAAGTTGTAGGGAATAACTATTAGTGATGGGTGCAATAGATCCATTGTTCTTGAGATTGGATCTGAAGAAAAACAAACTCCTATATTCTCTGGAGAAAATACTATGTTTTTGCATCAAAGACTAGGGCATATTAGAGAGAAGGGCCTTCAACTACTAGACGGGCAATTTATGGTTGAAGGTATGTCTAATTGGTCCATGGATTTTTATTTATGTGAACATTGTGTATATGGGAATAAAATGTTAGAAAAGTAAGTGTGCTCGTTTCACCATAGACAATATAGCAATGTTGTCACCCAACCATAAGCTGAAGCCACCCCTGAGAACCTTAACCTTGACAGAGAGAATAATTCTGGAAGAAAACCCTAGACCCAATAGCTAACCAAGGTAGCATACCTCTCTATAGAGCTAGCGTACCAAAAATAAATTCCAAACCATAACCAAGAGAAATTCCAAGCCAAATCTGAGAATTTTCCAGTTGCAGCAGCTGCATCTACATCTCCTCTCCAAACTTGCGCACAACTGGTCTTGTGCAGTTGTGAGAGAGAGTGTGTCAAATGAGCTCTAGTGCCCTCTTATTTATAGTCCTCCAAGTGACCTAACTGGGCCGACTTCTACTCTTGGAGGCTAATAACTTAATATTACATTTTCTCTTGAGTCGACTTGTCTTTTAGAGTTTGTATCCAACCATTTAGGGTTTCTCTAGCTTCCCGAAATATTCTAGTCTTATCAAAGGTTACACATGGAGGTTAATCCCTCTCGTAGCTACCATAATATAAAAACTCTCTCCTAGCTAGAGAGGTATTAAAGGCAATGGTCTTGAGCATAAACAAACCATTCAACCAATAGCATCATCATAGCCACACATGCTATCTCATGATCAAATCATGAGCACCATCATCACTATCAGTATCATTTGATAGCATCAACTGCATCATCTCTCGAAGCCATGATCCATCTAGGTAATCGAGTACGATGCTAAATAGGTCACTCACTCCATAGAGTGATACAAGAAGCACTATTCTAATCCAGACATATGTCCTAGAAGAATAATTATTCCAACAGATGTTGGAAGTGACGCCATGGTCTATGAGGACTATTCTTCTAATCCAGACATATGTCCTAGAAGAATGACTACCCTGGACCATTTTCCACAAGAAAAATATATTTCCATCAACATACTGACTATCCATCTGGTTGGTAATCATCTCCAACACTAGTGATTGTCTTCATGAGAATCATAACAATGCCATTCAATATAACACAATTGTGTCTATCCATAGTAGTACGCAAGTACTATCCAATGGTACACAACCACACTAAGTATCACATGGATAATAATCAGTGACACATAGTCACAACCAATGGAACACATCCACCATAGTGGCATACAACTACTGTTCAGATACATACAGTCTCCACAACAATCATATCATCTGATATCAATCTGCATAACAATATCATGATAAAAATTGAATCATCTGGGCCATTCTTCCACTCACATATGTGATATATGGAAGAGCTTCTGCCCTCAGAGAGTAAAAATATTATCTATGGGCTATCTAGACTATTCTTCCCAAGCATGGAAGAATACTTTTCCATGATTTTTGAGCATGGACCATTCATCTAAATGGGCCTTTCCTCCGACACTAATCACAATGAAACCTGGAGAGATTGAGTCTGACCTAGGGAATGCATTTCCATGATTGTTAAACCTAAATCATTCACCTAACTAGGCCATTCCTCTGGCACTAATCACAATGCAACCTAGAGAGAATAAATCTTCCCTAAGGAATGATTGTCCATACCATTTCCTATGGAAATGTTTGTCCTACACCAAACTCCAAAATAGACCATTCTTCAAAACTTAGAAAGAATGAATTCCCGATGAGGTAAACCATTCTACTTGACCACGAGTCAAAGTGACTGTCAAGAAGAATGACTGTCCTGGACTATTACGAGGAAAATTTCTCTATGGCTAGGGTAAACCGCAACAGACGGAAATGACTGCATAAATAAACTCTATCCCAAACATATGCTATATAAACCAATATGCAAGAGAGATAATAAAGAGGCCTACCTCGTCCAGATGTTCAATGAAGTCCATCATTGAGCACTTGAACCCAAAGCTATATACCTGCAAATAGTTCTCAACAAACAAGCAAAGAAAGCATATGGTGATAATATAAAAGGCTAGCACATTAGATAGCATAATCCAATAATAAACATAACAAATATGCCCATGGATAATAACTCATATATTTGCAAGATATCAATTGGATAGGAAAGGAGTATTTATATTAATAAATGATTAGCAGAAGGGAAAATATTATAGACTTTTGTGTCGACACGGTTTGGAACCAAGAAACTAAATTCCTTCCAGTTGGGCCTCCACCACTTCAATCCTCCATCAAAGGCAAGCTCATAGAAGGGAGACAATGGGGTTCTCCATCAATAAGGGAAGAGCTTGGGGGTTGAACATTGTGTTTAGACTTAAAGAAAAAAGGGATGCAAACTCAATATGAAGTAACAATTCCTCCAGAGTAACTTTTCTCTCAAAGTTGAATTCTTATCCTTTTTCCATAGATCGGAATTGGCCCATTTATAGCCTTCAAAATGGAATTGAAGGGCCGAGTCAGAACATTTCTAGTATATGGAAGTCCAAGGATCAGAGATCTCCTATCATGACATGGAAACCTGACATTTAATTTTCAATTCCCGGCACAAATCTCGATGTACGTGGGTTGTAGTGGAGCAGCCTGCATATACACATGTTGTATAGTGTGCAAGATGCGTATATGTGGAAAAATATTAATTTTTGTCTCTAGATTTTATCAACAGGGAAGATTAGTCTGCATAGGGAAATGGAATAAGGCCCTCTGTGCAAGATTGCATAGGGTGAGGAAAATCTTTCTATAACATAGACCATTCCCTCACATTGGCCACAAGGGGAATCACTATCTATGGTACATCAACAATCTATCGGACCATTTTCATTACAAAAATGATTGTCTGATCTGGACCATTTTTCGAAAAGGAAAATGCATTTCCATCATAAATATCAAACCTCTTTCCAAACAAGAAAATGATTGTCCATAAATTAATAACATATCAGTGCTCCCTCCCAAACTAGGAGTAATCACTTCCTAATAAGGAAGTCATCTTGACGAGCCCGAGATTGTCTGCAAAATTTTTATCTTGGACAAAGGATTTACCAAAATATCTGCTATCTTTTCATATGTGGAGATATATTGGAGAACCATTTCTCTCTTATGGACTTTATCACAGAGAATATAATGCTTGATCTCAATATACTTCGGCCTCTCATGGAACACCAGTTTCTCCGAAGGCTTTACATAACTCTAATATGTCATGGTCGAATTCAGCCCCAGATTAGACGGTTTAGAAACCAACTTACAAAGCCACATTGCTTATGTATAAGCATTACAAGCTGCAATATACTCTGCTTTTGTAGTGTTGAGATCAACAGACTTTTGTTTCCTGCTATCCCGTGACATCGTGGCAAATCTCAAACTGAAACATATCCAATTATCACTTCTTCTGTCATAGGAATTTTTTTCCACACTTCTACTGTGTATGAGATACTCTGCATCAAGTTGCTTGAATCTGTCAGCACTAGGAATCACCCTCAGACTATAGTGAGGATAATCCTAGTACCCATCAATTTATATAGTAAATGTAAATGATTTTATGTCAGAGACTGGTTTTAAAGAGGTCAAATGGGCACAGACTCAAGATGATATCATTTTAACTCAGAAAATTAGACTAGTATGCACTTGTAGGTGAGGTATTGATTAAATTCAGTCAACAAGTTGGAGTAAGGGTGAATAGGAGGAAGATTTAGTGAGAAAGGTGTAGAGGTATGCTATGAACATCAGATTTTCCAGCAGCCTAAGGAGGAAAAACTTAAACACAAGGTCCTCTTGGATTCAAATTTCAAGGAAGCTGAAAGAAATCATAACAGTACTATAATCAAACATTTATCATAATACATATACAACAATTCATGTGAATCAATCAAACACGAACTCTCTGAGTATCAGAGACAAATAATATGGAGAAGAAGTTGAATTTCATTAAACAAGATATCTCAAAAACAAATACATAACCAGAGAACCAATGTTCTTCATCAAAATTTTACAATATGGGAGCATTGCTCAACCATCCACCATAAAAAAATACTAAAACTGCCTATATATACTCAAAAATGATGCAACCACTAGGAGTGTGATCGAACCACTGCATTAACACTTTCAGTCGGCGCCTGCTCTGTCAAATTGTGCAAGCCTCCTCATGTCATATGTGAGCTAGGTGCAGTTATGTGCTTTACAAGAAAATATGTCCATAAGGAAGCTTTGGATTGACAGACTGCTTTTACAGTCGCTCTCTACATGTTTTCCATTTATGGGATGAGGCAAGGTCTCAACTGCTGCCCACAATCTTCAATAATTGTCTTCATTGGGATTAGGACTGGGCCTGATACCCATAACTGTTCTCAGATGGTGCCAATGACTCCTGTGAGTCCATCCTGACACCTCAAGGCCATGAATGGTCTTTGTTTGTGACCAATGTGAGCTTTGCAGGTGGTAGTCTGATAGCGTATGCACAAGGGTGATGTGGAGCGAGGTGCTTTCGGCCTTTGGTGTAGCTCCTCTCCATCTCTCCATCCTCAATGTGACTTAGGGCAATGACCCTATGCAATTAAGTGATTGCAGGCGCTACCAAGGGTGGTCTGAAAGAAAACTGCTTTTGTACCTGCAATTCACCATGAACTGCCACGCATCCCTTTCCAAAAACCATGGTTCTGATTGCGGCCCGCCCTTAAAATTTAAAAATGTGCGCACCTTCTGACCCCGCAATGGAGTGTGACCATTGATCTTGTGATCTGAGATGAGGCTTCCTAATCAACGACCCAACTCTGGTGCTTTAGATTGATGGATCAGATCTTCCCTCTTAGAATCAACGACTGAGATCTTCTTTGTGAATCGACCTTTGAAAATTTCAATTCTCAAACCACATTTCCCTCTAAGAAAAACCTCTAAAGTTGAGGATCTGATGACGCATGGAATTCTGGATAATTGAACGACACATATCTATTTCAGGCTTCGGCCATTGATTTCAGGCTTGGAATAAGTCACTCCGAGTGTTGTGCTTTGCACGCATGGCTACAGCCTGCAGCCCTTGACAACTTTATGTGATAACATTTGGCTCCAAAGGGGGTGGCATGCTCCCGGAGAGCTACCAAGAACAATTAGTTCCAATGCCTTATTTGTTGGGCTATGGAGTCATGCTCTGAAACATCATACTGAAGAAAACATGTCGACACATACATTATTCTAAAAATGAAAGAAAACACACCTAGTCCTGAGTGAGCTTATTTATGTACAAAACCTAAGTTAACTGACTTTTACAAAATTCTAGGTGAAAACAAACTTCCACCATATCCATTCAAATTGTTTGATAAATGAATCCTTTGCTTCACTGCAAATGATCCATAAAAGACAAGGAAAGTGTGACAATTGACTAATTTCATTCTTATGATCACCCATATTACCTTCAAATGCTGATAAAAATATCAAACCTGCATGCTCCAAAGCATTTGAAAAGTGTAACTTTATGTACTCATTGACAGGGTCATGAAATTGAAGGCAACGCATGATTAACTTATGAAAGGTTACCTCCACTTTTTAAAATCTCCTGACAGCTTGCTTGATGTCCCCTACAGGAACACTTGATTAAAAGATAACCACATGCATATGTGGCTCCAAAAGTTGCATGCTAATCCACTGATGATTGTGGATTTACTTCAGGCTGTGTATAAATGACCTCTTCATGTGCCTCAACTAAGGGTTGCTCCTGGTCAAATTTTATGTCTTCTGTGACAAGGCCAACCTCTGCATCATCCTTATTGTCTTCATAGTGATCAAATACAAGATAATTTTGTTGCTCATCATCACTAGTATATTCATCAAAAAGGGGTTGTCTTTCATATCTATGATCAACCTTTAAATCAATAATTGTATCAGGAAAATAACTATTAAAAATATCTATTTAAGGAACAATAGTAACTACTTCTCCTAGTTGTTCATACACATGATTTCTATCAATACACGGTTGTTCATTGATACATGTTTCAAAGAAAAAATCATCCACAACTTTTCCTTCATATGGACAACAAGAAAAAACTGCCTTACGCTCAAAGTTAAGATGATACTGACTTTGAATCCTTCCACAAGCTCAGAGGTTCTCCTCCACTTCTCCAGCATCCATGAATAACTGAGATAAAGACGTTGATTTCCTGTCTCTCAGGTGAAGGACAAGCTTTGAATGTTGAGCCATGACATAGTACACCATGGAAGTAGTCTCTGTGGGTCTGATCTCTTCAGGCATATTATGATACACACAGTAAAACATCCCATTGAACATGGCCAAGGCTTCCTCTTACCCTCTCCTCAAGGCATCAAAATCATCCAAGTACTAATCAAGGGACTTGTTCTCACCCCACCACTTCAAAAATGCATTGCATAATTCAACCCAGGAACCAATGGAGTCATCTCCTAAACATTTAAACCACACATCAACATCTCCAAACAATGAATTTGAGAACAATATCATGGAAATATCATCATGAGAAATCTCAAATTGACCAACAAAGTTATCAAATGCCTCCACATGCCTCTTAACCGTAACATGATCTTGCCCAGAAAAATGAGGAAGATATTTAAATAAATCGAGAGGATAAGGATGAAGATGATATGGAAGCTTGAAAGGTTTAAATAGGTTGTCTCTGATTCTAGTTTGAAAAATAGTGGGCTGAATATGAGGCATAACACACTGATGGTAAGGCTCAATAGTAACAACAAGATGTGATGATATTTGAGGAGGTTGTGGATCCGTTTCAGCCTCCTTGGGGATGCAAGGGTGATTGAATCCAGGAGGTATCTCAGTATGAAGTTTATCCTTATGAATAGGCTAAGCTGAGGATATAGGATCAACATCTACAACACAGGTAGAAAGTATGGATTCTTCCTCCAAGGATGGATATATAAAGGACGGTTGGTGATCAACCGAATAAACAAAGAAAAATATGATCCTCCTTATATGTGAACGGAAAAACAAAAATGAGCTGATAAAGAATAACAAAATTTCATGAAGAAAGCTCATAAGCTGACACCTGGTCATTCCCTTCATCTTTCTATCAATAGGATCTTCCCCAGTGGAGTCGTTGATTGTAGAGTTGCTAGGTAGATGATTACAATCAATTTTATGTATCCCTCTCTTGTCTGCCATCAAGAGTTGGATCTATGTTGTTCTTCCCAGGGAGCTCTTCAATCTGCTCAAATTCGTCCTCGACAATGGCGCCATTTATGTTAGCACTAGGAATCACCCTTATACTTTAATGAGGATAAGCCCAGTACCCATCAGTTCATATAGTAAATGTAAATGATTTTTATGTCACAAGTTGGTTTTAAAGAGGTCAAATGGGTGCAGACTCAAGATGATATCGTTTTAACTCAAAAACCTGGGCTGGTATGCACCTATAGGTGAGGTCTCGGTTAACTCCAGTCGATAAGTTGAAGTAAGGGTGAATAGGAGGAATATTTAGTGAGAAATGTGTATATTTTTGCTATGAACATTAGATTTTCCAGCAACCTAAGGAGGAAAAACTTAAACACAAGGTCCTCTTGGATTCAAATTTCAAGGAAGTTGAAAGAAATCATAACAATACTATAATCAAACATTTATCATAATACAACTACAACAATCCATGTGAATCAATCAAACATGAACTCTCTCAATATCAGAGACAAATAAGATGGAGAAGAAGATGACTTTCATTAAACAAGATATCTAAAAAAAAATACATAACCAGAGAACCAGTGTTCTTCATCAAAATTTTACAATACGGGAGCACTGCTCAACCATCCACCATAACAAAATACTAAAAATGCCTATATATACTCAGAAATGTTGCAACCACCAGGAGTGTGATTGGACCACTGCATTAACACTTTCAGTCGGCACCTGCTCTGTCATATTGTGTAGGCCTCCTCATGTCAGATGCAAGTCAGGTGCAGTTATGTGCTTTACAGGAAAATATGTCTAAAAGGAAGCTTCAGATTGACAGTCTCCCTTTAGAGCCTCTCTCTACATTTTTTCTATTTATGGGATGAGGCGAGGTCTCAACTACTGTCCACAATCTTCAATAACTGTCTTCATTGGGATTAGGACTGGGCCTGACACCCATAATTGTTCTCAGACGGTGCCAATGACTCCTGCGAGTCCATCCTGATGCCTCGAGGCGATGAATGGTCTTTGTCTGTGACCAATGTGAGCTTTGCAGGTGGCAGTCTGATAGCGTATGCACAAGGGTGATGTGGAGTGAGGTGATTTTAGCCTTTGGAAAAACTCCTCTCTAACGCTCCATCCTTAATGTGACCTAGGGAAATGACCCTATGCAATTGCGCGATTGTGGGTGCTACCAAGGGTGGTCTGAAAGAAAACCACTTTTGTCCTCACAATTCACCATGAACCGCCATGCGTCCCTTTCCAAAAACCATGGTTCTGATTGCGGCCCGCCCTTAAAATTTTAAAACGTGTGCACCTTCTGACCC
Source organism: Picea engelmannii (assembly GCA_009831015.1). Lineage (NCBI taxonomy): Eukaryota > Viridiplantae > Streptophyta > Pinopsida > Pinales > Pinaceae > Picea > Picea engelmannii. The sequence continues at coordinate 257,930 of ML795298.1, forward strand.
CACAATAGAGTGTGACCGTTGATATTGTGATTTGAGATGAGGCTTCGTGATCAACGGCCTAGCTCTGGCGCTTTAGATTGACAGATCAGATCTTCCCTCTTCAAATCAACAATTGAGTTCTTCTTCGCGAATCGGCCTTAGAGAATTTCAATTCTCAAACCACATTTCCCTCTAAGCAAAACCTTTGGAGCTGAGGATCTGATGACGCGTAGCATTTTGGATAATTGAAAGGTCCAGATCTATTTCAGGATTTGGCCATTGATTTCGGTCCTGGAATGAGTTGCTCTGAGTGTCTTTCTTTGTTCTCATGGCTACGGCCTATGGCCCTTGACAACTTTATGTGATAACATAATCTATACAAGATCTTCTTCCATTTGTATACATGGGTCTCTTTCTGGTATAAGCTTCTTTTTCAATTTTCTTTATTGGGAAGAACAGTCTTTTACATGCAAATTTCAATCCATGGATACTGCAAGAGGTATATCTGGTTTATTGGAACAAGTTGTTGTCATGGTATTCTCCCTCCTTCTGGAAGAATCTCTAGTTATGAATATCGCAAAGCTTCCATTCATAAGTATTTTTGATATTTTCTTACATACATTGTTCTTCATCGCAACTTTTATTTCTTCTGCTTGATTGCTTCTAGTGGGTTCAAACCAAGCTAGTAGTCTTATGATTCTTGGTATAATAATTGGTTGTTCTGGAGTTTCTTTCTTTCTTGGAATCTTCATGTTCTTCCTCATGTTCCTCCTTATCATTTGTGTTTATGGATTCTTCTATAGATTCCATGCCATTTCTTCCTAAAGATTCCAACTTCTTCCTTTCATCATAGGAACATGTATGTACATGGAAAACCAAGGATAATTAAGGCTTCTTTTCGAAGAAGACTTCTTCTAGAGTCAAACTGAACACGTGTTGCTTATCATGTCTTCTACTTTCAATGGGGAACATGGAAAGATACTTTATAATGTTTAGGGATTCTTCAATGGATCACATCATTTAGGATTAGCTCCCTCCTAATCCCCACTTCATGCATGAATGCATGCTCTTATTTTGGAATTTTGTAATCAAATCCCTCCATATAAGAGAGTCCACGCTCCTGTCTGTATCCTTATTGCCTTCTGCAAGGTGTCACAAGTATTTTTCTAATTTCCTCTTGATTATTGACTTCTTTCTAATTTGACTTCTTCTGGGTCTCTTCAAGTTTGATTCTAATTTCGGCCTTTTTGGTAGTTGTTACTTATATAATAGCTTCCATAGGAATTGTTACCAAAGATTGTCAACGTACTTCATCCTTTTCATGTGTATTTCTTGACTTGTAGTCATCGTGATATCAATCCTTATCTTGTTATTCTTCCATAGGTATTGTTTAACTGACCATATCATCTTTTAAGAAATAGATATACATGATATGTATATGAACTATGTAAACATTGTATGTATAAGAACTATGAAGAATATTGTTACCTTGACTAGAAGAAGAAGTCTATTTTATCCTGCTTAGCTTTCTTTGAGAGTTCCCTTTCTTCAACAATTGTTGCTTCGTCTATTTCCTTCCTTTTTATTTAACTCGGGATAGTGGTTCCTATAGTGACCATATTTTCGGCAGTTGAAGCATTGTATCTTTGACATATCCTTTTTTTTATTTGGTTTCTTCCTTAAGCCAAACTTATTCGTATTCTTGAAATTTTTTGAACTTTGTTGTGAAGGATTGATCATCATTTTAATTTTGGTATTTCTCTTTTGTGTTAATCCTTGATTCTTCTTGTGCACAACAATTCCAAAGTTCTTCAAATGTGGGATACTCCTTTCTTGTGTTCATGCTTGCGGAAAATGCATCCCATGTCTTGGGAAGGCCATTGAGTACTATATTTACCAGTTCCTTTTCTGAAATAATTTCTTCAATAGCTTGTAGTTGATCTCTTAACTAAGATATTCTTACAAAGTATGATGTTATGATATCATCATCATTCATTTTCATTTCATGGAGCTCATTCTTCATACTCATTACTTGTCCAATGTTTCTGACTAAGAAGAGGTTAGTTAGGGCATCGTACATCTTCTTAGATGAGTTAAGATGAGAGATGTAGGGTATCAAGTGGTATTTTATAGAGTCCACTATGATACTCATAGCGTTGATGTCATTGTCCTTGAACTTCTCCATAACTGCAACATTTTGGGGTTCCTTCTCTTTTCCCGCTTCAAATTGTGGTTCCATGATCTTGCCTTTCACAACATCCAACACTTTATTCTTGGCAAGGATGAGGTAAATCCTTGTCTTTTTTTTTGGGGAAATTGCACCCTACGGACTAACAAGCTAGGGCTTAAACTTGCATGCAGATCATGACCCTTAAGAAATTACTTTTAACCTTCTACCCCAAACCTAAAACCCTTTTTCACATGCAAACATGGAAAGAACCAACTAACATTTTTATCGACGGTTGGTCTAGATCCTCCGTTGTGCTTTATCCCCTTTGCTTCTGCTACTCCTTCCAAAAAGAGATCCTGCAATCAAGACAAAACTACACATGCATGCTATTGTTCTACTAGGGGGTTAGAGATTAAGCATCAATCAAATAAAACATATAAGACTTTTGCATTTGGGACGGGAAAAGTATATTTTTATTAATCTCAAGATGAATCAACTTACAATGATTATAGAGACCGGCCACTGCTCCTCGATCCTGATCCTGGGCTCCTCCTCTTCTTTGTCCTCCAACTTCTTTGCTTGAATTCTCCTAAAGCTTGAGGAAAGGCTAAAGGGTTGGGACAAAACGGATTCGACAATTGGGCAGATTTTCTTTTCTATGATTTTACTCCTTTGAATAATACCCCTACCCCTTCTTTTATAGGCTAGAAGGAGCTAGGGTTTTGGACGAACTCTCGGCCATGCATGGCCGGGAGTTCTAGTTAACTGACCCAAAGTTTTTTTGTCCCGTCGGAAACTTTCCGTTTTTTGTGATTCTGAAGGCAAACACGGGTTGTAGTGGGCCTGCTAGTGTTTTCCCGCGAGCTGTAGTGGGCCTGCTAGAGTTTTCCCGTGGGCTATAGTGGGCCTGCTAGAGTTTGCTTTTTAAAAATGGAGTTTTTAGAAGAGTTGTTCAGTAGTTTTTTGGCAAAGAAGGGATATGAGTTGGCCTGATGCCAGGTAAGCATGTGTGGTGAAATTTAGAGTTATAACAGATGCCCCCTAATGTGTGAGGTCAGAAGAGAATCTGATGGCCGTGAACAGTACACAGCGGAGCTACATCTCGAAATCCAAAAGATATACATGCAAAGTATCCATCTTCGTAGAAGCTGATAAGGTCTGATGGCTAGAGATGAGGACTTCAGAGCTCGAGCAACAACTTCAAAATATTCAAAACTCGG
>ML795298.1:313915-328431 GCA_009831015.1 Picea engelmannii
TATAGTTTTTGGGGATTTTCACTGATATTATGCCCAAAAATTGGTTTTTTGGCCATTATTGGGAGATATTGGGCTCTTTTTGAGCCCAGATTTTGGGAGGAAGTTGGGGAATGATAACCAACTTCAGATCTATAAAAACCAGGCTTGTTTGAGGCCATGGAGGACAGTCAAAGTAGATTTATGCTGAAGGGAAGCCAATCCAAAACCAATTTTTATGCATGGAAGCCGTTGAGGAGAAAATGCTTGCGGACCATTTCTGGGAGCTCCGGTCATCCGTTTTGCGTGTTGTTTCTTCTGCTGGGTTCTAGAGATTTGGAATAACATGACCAGATTAGTCTTGTAGCCTAATGGCACTGATGCGATGTACTTTTTGGGCTTTGAACAGAAATAAAGAAGCCTCCCCCACTGAGACAAAGGCCCAAAGACGTAGGCAATTTTGTGTCGAACTCCATTATCACTTCTCTTTTTATGGTTTTATGTTCTTATTGCTTCAGTTCAGATATGTATTTTGTATTATGGTTGTGATATATTCTCTCATCTTCATCCTCTTTCATTAGCTTCTTCAATGGTTAATAATCACATGCAATTAAAAACTCAACCACAGTCATTAAAAGATCTTTTCGGATCATTAAGGAAATTGTGGGAAATTATTGATGTTCAATCTCAATATATTCACCACATCAACATAATTAATGTTCTTCATACTCCCACTATCAATGATAATGTGGACATGGTTTCCTGATTCAACCATATCTTGGTGTAAACATTAACATGTCTCTCTTATTCCTCATTTGGAGTAGTAATACACGGTTGTTGAATTATATTTGCTATTATTTCTTATTGAGTCATGTCAATGGGATTTTTCTATGGCACTGACAAAGGGATGCAAGTTTTTCTTGCTAGACAAGTTTGAGGTTATGGATCGATGATTATAGCTTGACCTTTATCCATCACCATCTTTGTGACCTACATTCTTCATTGGAATGGGACATCTTGTTGTGATGTTCACATGACTTTCTCAGATGATCAAGATTCTTGGAACTACTAGAGGATTGGAATCTCTACATCTACTAATTTGAGTTCCAGTTGTAATTTCCTTTATTTCTCTCCTAGTCACCAATAGTTTTCAAGTTAGGAAATTTTCTAATTCATTGACTAATCTTGTTGTTTTCCTCTCTACCAATGTGATTCTTCAAATTCTCCTTTAAATTCATGATGAAACAATAAGAATCTTCATACATATTGGTGGTCAAGAAGACAATATTTTTCATTAGATCGTATCGATGTAGTGTCACTTTAAAATCTACATTGTAGTTAGGAATTCAGTGGCCCTACTTCTAGTGCAACTGCTACCACTACATATGCTCATCATGACATAAGTCCAATAGGCATTCTCTTGGTATAGAAATTGGCCTTAATGGTTTTTTTTAGGCCTTCCCACATGGCCACAATCTCACCCACATCTCGCCTCTGTTAAGAAAAGGATTACCACCAACAAAGTGCATTTGAGGAAAATTTAAGGGTAGCAAATGAAAGTTTCTCCTCATTGTTCATAGAAAACTATTGCTCCATTTGTTGGATAGACTCACCCAAAGTAGTTACATCAATTTCACCTTCAAATAATGGAATGACAATACTTACTTGAAACTTAAACAAAAGTCTCCCATTGAATGGTGCATTAACTCTAGGTTTCACATTTTGATGATTGCTTCCTACAAGAATTCTTCTCCTCATAAATTCAACAAAATAGTCATACATATCATCCCTATACCTTCGTGTCTCTTATTATACCATGTTTTTCACATATATCATGGTGGAACATGGGGAATTCACATCTTGTCCCAATGTGTCATTGAGTTAGTGCATGGAAATGTTGTTGAAGGAAAACAAAGGCATCACCCTATAATTCTAAATATGTCATTCACTTCCAAACTAAAATAATGTATAAATCCTCCATAGGCTAAAGAAAATACAATATAAAAGGGAAAATAAAATATTCTCTTTGATATGAACCAATATAAACTCCTAGGAGGGTTCATGGAACACATGGTTGAGTATAGAATTCAATCAATTTATGATACATGAGGAAATAAAATTAATGCAATAACAATGATTCAAGTCATTGTAATAGAAATACAACAAAAAATAGACAATGAAGATCTGAAAATTTTATTAACAAAAATAGAACTAGATCATCCAACCCCTACATATCACTAAACTAGCATATTTAACATACCCATGTATATCACTAAACTAGCATATTTAACATACCCATGTATATCACTAACCTATCATATTTAACATGAGGAGGGTTTGTCACATAATGCCAAGAATCTTAGTGAATCCACAAACACACTTACAATGATTAACTATGAGTAGTATAAGTTGAAATGGCCCTTAACTAGAAACACTCAACCAAGAATATATTTTTGACCCTTTGTTTGGTAAGTTTCTGACGCAACGGCACCCTCTGGCACGTCCGCTCTCACAAGATCTTCTTATTCTAGGCCCGAAGAACTCCTAGGTTCTTCTATTTCCCTATCGAGAATTTTCCTTACCCATAACAACTCTTCAAAAGATCTCCCTTGATGATCGGGAAATCGGACTTCGCGATTTCGCGAATCCTATGGTCGCGTGTTTTGTGCCTCACGATTCCCCGAACTCCGACGCGAGTCAACGTTGACTTTCTCCCTTGCTATCGGAGTTCTCCCTATCGGGATTTTTCCACTCTCGATGTCAGAAAATGGAATTTCTGAACTTCGAGCCCCGATGTGCCGATACTTCGACGCACACGGGCGAATCGACTTTTCCACCTCCCGTCACTTCTATCAGGATTTCAGGATTTGTGGGATCGCGAATCCTGATGTCAAAGGATTCGAGACTTTCCTTTTCCCGATCCCCGATATGATATGCCACCTGTCTTCCACTAACTCCTGTGGCCCACACACACTACAACTCCGTCGGGATATCGCGGATCGCGATTCCAAACTTCAAGAGTTTCTTACCTTCGAAATCTCCGATGCTCCGAACTCCGACTCCTCGGAATCTTCTGACACGCGTCCTACATGATGGACGGTTCTGAGTTTGTCGGGATATCGTGGTTCACGATTCTTGATGCTGATATTTCTTCACTCCCAGAATTCCCGATGACTTCAATATCCCGATGACTTCTCCGGGACGTCTCCTCTGCTCACTAGGCTTAACCCTGTTGTAACTCCTGCTAAATCTGGCGGTTGACGGGATTTTCACGAATTCCCTCCATAAGATCTTGACCGTCGCTTCTCCCTCCTTGAGGAATTCCTGGTGTGAAACCTCCCGTGCGGTCCTTCAACAGATTTAAGGCTCTACTCTTCCTGAGCTTGTTCCAGCTTCTCAGCCTCTTGGAATTGGGAACCCTTTGCTCGCACTCCTTGCGGAAACTCTGCAAACACTTCAAGTGTTCAACCTCCCCTGACTCTGTGCACACCTGCAGCAGCAGTCTTTCAGTTCCCTACTCAGGTTTGCAACCCTGAGGCTTTCCCTTGGCCTGCGCACTCCTTGCACGGCACTGTGCCTAACTGCACCTTTGAGGAAATGAGAACAAAAGCTATCTCTAATTGAACCCTTCTGTCAACGCACTCCTTGCGGACGATTCGACTGCACCCCTTGCAGGAATCCTCTGGCTCAGTTAGAGAAACAATTGAAACTCATTCCTTCACCCTTTCAGATTTCAATTCCACCATGAAATCACATACACAACATATAAAAACAGATGTATGACAGGAACCAAACATCAATTGAGCATAACATCAATACACAGAGAAACAACACAAACCATGAATTTGAACCAAAGATTTCTTCTATTAATTCAAATGCCTATACATGGGTGTTCTTCATACAATTCTCTGCATGCTCTTCTTCTGCTTCTCTTCTATGCTTAGCGGTTATGTTACAATGATACAATGAGGGTGTCTATATCCGTTTTCCCTCTTGGACTCTAAAGCTATCAATTCTAAAATTAAATTCCTATCTACGAGCATTAACTACATTAAATGCCGACTATATACTAAAGGACGAGAGCTATCCACTCAAGTTTCATTACAAAATACAAGTGCTCCATCTCTCAAATGAGTCAATTAAGATCGTGCAACAATTTCAAAGCACTTTCAAAAATTTGTGCTGGCTTATCCAGTTGTCCTCCGCTTCCGCGCTGGCTCGCTTGATGTGTTGGTGATGCTCCTGCATCATAGTCCTCAGCTTGAAAACTTTCATGGGCTCCTGTCCATGAGTTCCTGCATGGTTTGTCCATGCTTATGTATTTCTTCTTCGTTCTCCCAGCTGGCATCTTCCACTGGATGATTCTTCCATTTGACCAGATACTCATAGTATTCTTTTCTCCTGGTCTTCTTACCCACTCTCTTGTCCAGTATGCATTCCATCTGCGGCTTCTATGCAACTGGCATCTGTTTCATCCACTGGATTACTGGTTGCGCAGTTCCAGTCTCTGCTTCTCTAGCCCTATATGGGTATAAATCTGCAATATTGAATATCAGAGATATTCCGATGCCATCCGACAACTCAATCTCATAAGCATTTTCTCTGAATTTTCTCAAGACCTTGCATGGCCCGATTTTCTTCATCTTCAGTTTATTGTATCTTCCCCTCGGGAACCTTTCTTTTCTCAAATGTGCTAGAACCAGATCACCAACTTCAAACTGAATTTTTCTTCGATGTTGATCTGCTATGCGCTTATATTCCTGATTCGATTTCAGCAGTCGTTCCTTCACCTGGCGGTGAAGTTCTTTCATCGCCTCAGTGAATTCTTCTGCACTAGCACTGCTAGTAGCAGTCTGTTCTGAATCTCGCAATTCAGAAACTCCTCCTGGCTACATCCCATATACAACCTGAAATGGACTCGTCCTTTTGCTCTGATTCACGGAATCATTGTATGCAAACTCTGTCTGTGGCAATATGTGGTCCCAACTGCTGTGGTGCTCCATCACCAAGCTTCTCAACAAGTCTCCCAGACTTCTGTTCACTACTTCTGTCTTCCCATCCGTCTGAGGATGATAAGCCAAACTAAACATCAAATTAGTCCCCAGCTTCTTCCATAGTGTCCTCCAAAAATGCCCTATGAATTTGGTGTCCCTGTCCAAAACTATGCTTTTCGAAAATCCATGAATTCGAATGAACTCTTTGAAAAACAGATTTGCGATGTGCATCGCATCGCTGGTTTTCTGGCATGGGATAAAATGTGCCATCTTAGAAAACCTGTTCACGACCACAAAGATTGAATCAACACCTCTTTGTGTCCTTGGCAATCCCAATACAAAATCCATGCTTATCGCCTCCCACGGCCTCTCTGGTATGGGCAATGGCTGATAAAAACCTGCATTCTTCTTTCTCCCCTTCGAATGCTGGCAAACTCTACATCTGTCAACGAACCTCTTGACATCTTCTCGCATCCCTGGCCAAAAATATGATTCGCTCAGCTTCGCGAATGTTTTGTCATGGCCAAAATGTCCTGCTAAGCCACCACTGTGCTTCTCTTTTAACAAGTTCTCCCTCATGGAGCATTTCGGAATACACAGCTGATTTCCTCTGAATAGAAATCCCTCCTGGATCATATAGTCTATCCATGGGCTTCTATCTCTGAGAACTGGATTCTCAGCTGCTTCATATGCTTCTGCTAAATCTGCATCACCTGCGTACATGTCCCTGAGATTTTCAAAACCCAATGTCTTGACTTGGAATTCCTGCAGCAACAAACACTTCCTGCTCAAAGCATCAGCCACTTTGTTAGCAGTACCCGAAATATGCTTAATCACAAATGTGAAATTCTGCATATACTCTACCCATTTGGCATGTTTCTGATTCAACTTCTCCTGTTGAGTCACGGACTGTAACACATGGTTATCACTATATAAAACAAATTCTTTTGGGATCAAGTAATGCCTCCACTTCTTCAGTGCCTGTATGATAGCGTAGAACTCCTTATCATACGTGGAGTATTTTAGTTTCGACTCATCCAGCTTCTCACTAAAATATGCAACCGGCCTGTCCTCCTGACTCAAGACCGCTCCTATGGCAAACCCACTTGCATCACATTTCACCTGAAATGTTTTTAGAAAATATGGCAACACCAACACTGGCTGTTCCGTGATCTTCCGCTTCAACAAATTGAAGCTCTTTTCAGCCTCCGTTGTCTAGTGAAAAAACTTATGCTGTTTCTTCACTGTATCCATCATCGCTGCACTAATTCCACTGAAATTTCTGATGAACTTCTGGTAGAAACTAGCTAAACCATGAAAACTCCTCACGTCAAAAATATTTCTCGGTGATGGCCAATTCTTGATCACTTCCACCTTATCCGGATCCATCCTCAACTCATTCGCTGAAATAACAAACCCCAAGTAAATGAGCTCTGTCTTTATGAATGAGGACTTCTTCATATTAATCAACAACTTCTCTTGTTGTAGCTTTTTCATCACTGTAGCCAAATGCTTCAAATGTTCTGCCACTGACTTACTGTAAATCAATATATCATCCAAATACACAATGATGAACTTCCCGATGAACTCCCTCGGGACTTCGTTCATCAACCTCATAAAGGTACTTGGCGCATTCGTCAAACCAAACGGCATGACTAGCCATTCATACAATCCTTCATTGGTTTTGAAGGTTGTCTTCCATTCATCGCCGTCCCTCATGCGAATCTGGTGGTATCCACTTTTCAAATCAATCTTTGAAAAGTACTTTTCCCCACTCAGGCAATCCATCAGATCATCCATTCTCGGCAGTGGAAACCTGTACCTGATGGTTATTTTATTGATCACTCTTGAATCGATACACATTCTCCAACCTCCATCCTTCTTCGGACTGAGCACTGTTGGAACAACACATGGACTTAAGCTCTCCCTGACCAACCCTTTGTCCAATAACTCCTGGACCTGTCTTTTAACCTCCTCATTTTCCTGCGGCGTCAACCTGTACGCGGCTTTATTTGGCAAACTAGCTCCCGGTATGAGATCAATGTGATGACTCACACTCCTCATCGGTGGTAACAAACGAGGTAATTCATCCACTATGATGTCAGCGAACTCTTCCAACAGTTCCTGAACCTCATCTAGCAAATCATCCACTCTTGTGCTAGTCAGAACAATTCTTGGTTTTCTGACCACAAAGAATTGTGGATCTTCTTTCTTCTTCACCTCTGTAAGAAGTTCCTTCCCACTCATGAGAAGTATTGTGTTGCTTACTTCCGGCTTCACCTCCTTATCCTTTATTGGAAGCAACATATGGGTTCTCCCATTCTTCTCCAGTGTATATGTGTTCATTCTCCCATCATGAATCACATTTCTGTCATACTGCCATGGTCTACCCAGCAATAAATGACAAACATCCATGGGAATAACATCACATAAGATCTTATCATTATATCCACCTATTTTGAATTCAACCAAGCATTGTTTAGTAACAGTTACCTGGTGTCCTTTCTGTAGCCATGAAACTCTGTATGGGTTGGGATGATCAGTCGTCTCCAACTCCAGCTTCTCTACCATCTCTGTGGATACGAGATTATCCGTGCTACCACTGTCAATGATGACCTTGCACACTCTGTCCTTGGTCTTGCAAGTTGTTCTGAAAAGTCTGGTCCTTTGGACTGAACTTTCCACCTCCTTCTCGGGTGTCGAAAGGACTTTACGCATCATCAATGACCTTCCGCCTTCTACATCTTCTGCCTCAACATCCCGTCTCTGCACCTCGGTGATGTGAGCTTATCCAATGTCCTTCCTTTTCTCTAGACACTCGAATGACTTGTGCCCATTTTTCCCACACGTGAAGCATGTGATTACTCCACCTCTTCCTCTTCCTCTACCTTTGGTATGGGGAAACGTGTTTGCGTCAGCATATCCTCCGCTCTGCTCATTATGATGCCCTCGCTGTTCAACATATGGTCCTCGCTGTGAGGTCCCACCTCCTTTAGCTTTACCCTGAGGTTTCTTCCATTCCTCCTTGGGCTTCTGGAATTTCTCCTGGGCAACTGCTTTGCCTCTAGGCTGGCTTCTGCCTTGGCCCCTCTGACTCTGTTTTCGGCTCAGCTTCTCCTCAGCTTTCAGAGCCATCTGATAAGCATCCTCCACCGTCCTGATAGTAACCATGCTCAATTCATCCTGAATGTCGTATCTCAGACCATTCATATATCTGGAAACTTTCTCATCATCGCTCTCCCGATGACCTTCTCTGATGTTCAGTCGATAGAATTCCTCAGTGTATTCTTTCACTGTCATCAACTTTTGTCTCAGGTTCTGCATTCTCCTAAACAGAGTAATTTGGTAATCTTGTGGGATGAACTTTTCCTTCATTTTTGCAATCATTCGATCCCAACTCTTGATCTTCTGCTTGCCTTTGCAGCGTCGATCTGCTTGTAGCTCATCCCACCACAATGCTACATGTCCTTTCAAGCGCGTGACAACATGCTTGACTTTCTTATCTTCTTCGACATCCTCATAATCGAAGTATGTGTCGAGAGCTCTAATCCAATCTAGTAGCTCCTCTGCATCCAGATTTCCCTCATAGACTGGAATGTCCATTCTCGGCTTTGCACCCATCCTGGCAATAGCTTTGATTAGGCGTTCATTCACTGCATCTTCAGCTGCAACTTCCTCCTCACGTTCAACCTCTATCTCACTATCGGAATCACCGATATCCCCTGCACTAGCTGTGCGTCTTTGCACTGTCTCCATGTCTTTGAGTCTTGCTCGGAGATCACGCATTTGCCTCTCCATTTCTGGATTGACTACCTTCCTGCCTCTTCTTCTCACCTCCCTGTCCTCTGGATCAGGTGATTGTCTTTCTCTCCTCGACAACATGGCAAATTTACTTCTTCTCTGCCATAGAAAGCAAAGAGATATTTCCGCTCTGATACCAAACCTGACGCAGCCGCACCCTCTGGCACGTCCTCTCTCATAGGATCTTCTTATTCTAGGCCTGAAGAACTCCTAGGTTCTTCTATTTCCCTATCAGGAATTTTCCTTACCCACAACAACTCTTCAAAAGATCTCCCTTCATGATCGAGAAATCGGACATCGTGATTTCGCGAATCCTATGGTCGCGTTTTTTGTGCCTCACGATTCCCCAACTCTGACGCGAGTCAACGTTGACTTTCTCCCTTTCTATCAGAGTTCTCCCTATCATGATTTTTCCACTCTCGATGTCAGCAAATGGAATTTCTGAACTTCGTGCCCCGATGTGATGATACTTCGACGCACACGGGCGAATCGACTTTTCCACCTCCCGTCACTTCTATCGGGATTTCAGGATTCGCGCGATCATGAATCCTGATGTCAAAGGATTCGGGACTTTCCTTTTCCCGATCCCCGATATGATATGCCACCTGTCTTCCACTAACTCCTGTGGCCCACACACACTACTACTCCATCGGGATATTGCGGATCGTGATTCCAAACTGCAAGAGTTTCTTACCTTCGAAATCTCCGATGCTCCGAACTCCAACTCCTCGGAATCTTCTAACACGCATCCTACATGATGGATGGTTCTGATTTCATCGGGATATCGCGGTTCGCGATTCCTGATGCTGAGATTTCTTCACTCCCAGAATTCCCGATGACTTCAATATCCCGATAACTTCTTCGGGACGTCTCCTCTGCTCACTAGGCTTAACCCCGTTGTAACTCCTGCTAAATATGGTGGTTGACGGGATTTTCATGAATTCCCTCCACAAGATCTTGACCGTCGCTTCTCCCTCCTTGATGAATTCCTGGTGTGAAACCTCCTGTGCGGTCCTTCAACAGATTTAAGGCTCTACTCCTCCTGAGCTTGTTCCAGCTTCTCAACCTCTTGGAATTGGGAACCCTTTGCTCGCACTCCTTGCGGAAACTCTGCAAACACTTCAAGTGTTCAACCTCCCCTGACTCTGTGCACACCTGCAGCAACAGTCTTTCAGTTCCCTACTCAGGTTCGCAACCCTGAGGCTTTCCCTTGGCCTGCGCACTCCTTGCACGGAACTGTGCCTAACTGCACCTTTGAGGAAATGAGAACAAAAGCTATCTCTAATTGAACCCTTCTGTCAATACACTCCTTGCGGACGATTCGACTGCACCCCTTGCAGGAATCCTCTGGCTCATTTAGAGAAACAATTGAAACTCATTCCTTCACCCTTTCAGATTTCAATTCCACCATGAAATCACATACACAGCATATAAAAACAGATGTATGACAGGAACCAAACATCAATTGAGCATAACATCAATACACAGAGAAACAACACAAACCATGAATTTGAACCAAAGATTTCTTCTATTAATTCAAATGCCTGTACATGGGTGTTCTTCATACAATTCTTTGCATGCTCTTCTTCTGCTTCTCTTCTATGCTCAGGGGTTATGTTACAATGATACAATGAGGGTGTCTATATCTGTTTTCCCTCTTGGACTCTAAAGCTATCAATTCTAAAATTAAATTCCTATCTACGAGAATTAACTACATTAAATGCCGACTATCTACTAAAGGACGAGAGCTATCCGCTCAAGTTTCATTACAAAATATAAGTGCGCCATCTCTTAAATGAGTCAATTAAGATCGTGCAACAATTTCAAAACACTTTCAAAAATTTGTGCTGGCTTATCCAGTTGTCCTCTGGTTCCGCGCTGGCTCGCTTGATGTGGTGGCGATGCTCCTGCATCAGTTTCAAATATAAAACTTCGATCGAGGGTATCTCCTCTGTAATACCCCTAGGAAGAACCCCAATTGTACATACAAATGTAAATATAATTATACATATAAGATGGTGAGTTGATGGTACAGGGTTTTTGCTTCGGTTCTGTGTGCATTGATTCAATGCGCAGGAATATCATACCAAAGAAGTGCACACATTTTATAATTTATCATGCACATGTGTAAGTGTTTGAGGATTGCACACTAAAGGAAGTGTGTGTGCCATATTGATTTTGTGTATAATGGAGTAAGTCTGTGGTTTTTGGGCTAGAGTGCCTTTGTGTATATGTATTTTGAGGCCAGAGTGTCTGTGTGGTTATTAGGCTGGAGAGCTAGATGTTAAATGACCAGTGGGCCATCATTTTAATATGTAATCACATGCAAATATTAATTAAAACACATCATTGCTGCAAACCAACCATGTAAAAGAGTATGGGGGGATAAACTCCACTAGATAAGGAAAGGGAGATAAAATTTAAGGATAAAGGGATAAGCTAGGGGGGATTAATTCCAAAGGAATATTATATTAATATTCCTTAAAGTATAAAGTATGGATAATTATTTTCTCCTAAGTTCTAAGGATGGGAACAAGTGGGCCCAAGGTAGTTCTCAACATGAAAAGTGTCAAGTTGGGAACATGTATACATATAGTTTGGACTTAGTTCATTTTCATATCATTCTATCATAATTTCTTAACTCACTCAGCTATCATCCGTACCCTGTTGTTACTATATCTGTACCCTGGTTAGCTTTAGAGCTAGACTGAAGAAGCGGGTTTTCAGGCCCATAGGATATTGAAGAGGCAGGTTGTTAGGCTCGTGAGATTTCTCTCCAGGTGAGAGAATTACTGGAAATTGATTCCTGAAGGTGCCAAACTACATCTACAGGGCTCTAAGACTTCTTGTCCAGCCTGTTGTTGAAGCCTAGAAAGGAAGTGGGGTAGTTGAGGGACTATTGAGTAGAGAAGGGGCACACTTCCTTGGGTGGGACATGAATGTGGGGAATACAAGACTGTAGGTTGTTAGTTTGAGTCGGCATATGTGAATGATATTTACTATTGTCTAAGATACCTTAGTTGGGTTAGGACTCCTTTACCTAGGTGAAGTTTAGTCCTATCTCGGGGGTGACCCACTGCTAAGAGTTATGAGCAGTGTGGTCTAAGGTTGGGAGGAACGTGGAAGGTTTGCATACAATTTTTGTTCTTTTAAATCAAAGATAAGTGTCAATTGTGTTTTAATTCATATGTTGTGTTAATATTTGTGCATTTTTTTCATGGAATTTTCTCGTGTAGCATACTTATTTTTTTTATTTTTTTGTATGAATTTGTGCATTTGCGGAGTATTTTTATGATTTAAATTAGTATCAAAGTTTGCAATTTTAAGTGGAATAGCCCGACAGGTGGTTGGGGATGTTACAATGTGGTATCAGAGCCCAGTTTTAAACATTAATCTTGGATGGGCTGAGTTAGCATAATGTTGAAGCGGAAATCTACAGAGACTTAATTTCTAGAGCAGGTCTGCAACTTGTGATTAAATTATTGTAGTAAAATTGAGAGAAATATCATGGGTAATGTGAAGAATCGAGATAGAAATTAAATTTAAGTAATGTCAATTTATAATGGGGAAAATCCAGGCCTGCATATGGCCAAATTTTTTAGTTTACAGAGTGGTCATGGCGCCCAGGATGAAATTGGGTGAAATTAGAAAAAAGCCCCAATTTTTGTAACAAAAATTATGGAAAAAACAGTTGAGTGCAAAAAAACAATCGTGTTTGGATGTGCACACTAAAATTTGATGTTGCGTGGTGAAAATATGGTGATGCTTGGAAAAATAATTGTGCACAGATGTGCACACTCAAATTTGGCGTTGTGCGGTGCAGATCTGGTGATGCATGGAAAAATAATGGTGCGTGGGTGTGTGCACTAAAATTTTTGGCACTACGTGGTGTAGAATTTGTGGCATACACATAATAGTGGTGCCCAGGTGAGCGCACTTAAATTTTTCATTCCACAATATAGATCTTGTGGAACATGCATAATATTCATGCGCAAGGCGTGCGCTTTGAGTATTGGCAGAGTGCAAATAAAATTTGTTGGTGTGCATGCAATTTTGGTATGCAATGCATGCACATTAAATATGCATACCATGTGAAATTAGATTGGTAGAATGCAGGGAGTATTGACATGCAGTGTGAGTGAAATTAACCTTGGCATTGTGTGGTGTGGAGCTTGCAATGCACACAAAATATGGGTACGCGACACAAAAGTTATGTGCACTAGATATTGGCATGCAACACAAAATTTGTATGCACTAGATATTGGCAC
The DNA here is from genome assembly GCA_009831015.1 of Picea engelmannii. NCBI lineage: Eukaryota > Viridiplantae > Streptophyta > Pinopsida > Pinales > Pinaceae > Picea > Picea engelmannii. The sequence goes on from ML795298.1 coordinate 326,955, forward strand.
GACAGAAAAGTGGTGCACACTGGATCTATGTGTGTGATGCAATATGTGCTACATTTTGGTGTCACACATGTAGAACTTGCGCATGCTAAATATGGGTGTATATTTTCGAATCGGTGCACACAAAGTCGATTTAGTAGTCTACAACAACAGAAAACCAATTATCTTTTAGGCCCTAAACAATGTTTTTAGCTACTAAAAAATAGTGTGTCTGAATTACATTTTTTGCAACTCAAATGAAAGAGCTCGATGATAGATTTCTAGCAGTGTATTCCATTCGTCAAATAGAGTTAGGATGATTAATCTACAACTCGAACAATGGAGAGTAAATTTTAAGCCCCAATTAACTTTTGAAGGCCATAACGTCCTGCTCCTAAATCAAATTGATGCACAAGAGCAATCTCTGGAAAGATATTGAACCATAGAACACATTTTTGGAGACAAATTAAAATTAAGGGAATGTTAAAAATTTTTAAGAGGGCATAAAAGGCACTTGTATCATTTAGGGCCAAAGATATTAATTGGACTGAAACTTCAGTAGGTTGTATCTAACAACTTGAAGCTCATATGGGGGTGAAAATTGGATAGCGTGTCCAAAATATGTTTATGAAGGAACCCAATTTGGATCCTGCCAAAAATCCAGTGGAACAGATGAAAAAATGCATAATTATAGTCCAAATTTGCACCTAGTTGAAGTGTGAACAGAAGGAATTAATGGACAATTTTCAAATGACCATAATTTTTTTCCGAAGACTCATAATTGAGCAAGGGAGAAGTCATTGGAAAGGTCTTGGACAAAAGACTCTAAATATCTACCCATAAAATTGATCTGGACAATTGATTTCACGATAAATTAGAAGAAAGAGTTCTGATGCATTCTTGGAACAAAATTTTACATAATTTCATGAATTTGTTAAATTGTTTAATCTAACAAATCTTGTTTCCTGCACATTTTGCAGAGTAACAACATTTAGATCAAAACATGATCAACATAAAGTTAAAAATCATGGAAGGAATGGAAGATGCGCAAAGATCTTACAACCATGAAGATGAGATCATAGGGATGAATGTCAGTATGGGTAATGAAGGTACAAATTCAAATGGGCATGGATAAGGCAAGGAGGAAAGCATGAACTTGGTAGAGACCATAAAAAGTTTGCAAAAGGATGTACAAATTTATAAGCATTATAATGAGAGGCTTATGAAAGCCAAATAGCAACAAGAAGGATTCAACATCAAGTTAATGGAGATATTCAACATAATAGAGAAGAAGATAGATAAGGAGACCGAGTCAAGAAAATCAGGGAGTCATAAGTCTCATGATGTGTTAAGAACCAAACTTCAATATAGCATAGAAAAACCTCAGGAAAAGTACTCAACGCCTTGAAAAAGAGATAATTTCAGATAATAAGCCTCTTCGAGGGGGCAACCTCCTTTTACCCCACTTAAATGTTCAAGTACAAGATGATTCAAAATGAAA
>ML795298.1:328720-354135 GCA_009831015.1 Picea engelmannii
AAATAACTCTTAGGGAAAACCAACTTATAAAGAACCAAAAATGACCAATACATTGGGGAAAATACCAAGGAAACCACCTATTCAATGTTGGGGTTGTGGGGGAGATCATATGTACATAGATTTCCCTCACATAGGTGAAAAAGTGAGGATTGTTCACAATGTACAACAAGTTGATACCATGGAGGACATGGGAAAAAATGTACCTAAGATATACGCAACCCTGGATAACAAGAAAGCTGAGTTTCAGTCACATATGATTGAAGTGAAAGGTAAGATAAAAAACCAACCCATTGTTATTTTAATTGATTCCGGAGCTAGTCATAGTTATATAGATCCTAAGATGGTGGAAATATTTCAATTTCCAAGAATAAAGCTTGGAAAATTTTGGTTGGTGCAGTTGGCTTTATGAACTAAAAGGAAAATTAATGAGATGATTAAAGCATGCCCAATGGACAAGAATGGACTTCACACCAGGGAATATTTGAACAGCATACCTTTAGGATCCTATGACTACCTAATTGGTATGGATTGGTTGGAAAAAAATGATGATACAATAAATTGTTATAATAAGGAATTTACTTGCTTAGAAGAGGAAGGGGACTTAAGGACAATATAGGGAATTCCCAAGGTAATAATTGTCAGAGAAGTTACAGCCTTGCAACTGAAGAAAAGTTAAAGGAACGGATGTCAAATATTTGCAGCACATATTGAATAGACATATAAAGATAAGATGCCAAATATTGAAGATTATGTAGTCCTAAAAGAGTTCGAATATGTATTTAAAGAAATACTAGGATTTCCACCCAAGCGAGATAGTGATTTCTCCATCAATTTGATGCCTAGAGAAGCCCCAATATCCAAGACCCCTTACAGGATGAGTACACCAGAACTGAACGAATTACAAATGCAACTTAATGAGCTTCTGAAGAAGGGGTATGTACGCCCAAGTGTGTCACCTTGGGGTTCCCCAATATTATTTGTGAATAAAAAGGATGGAAAATTGATACTTTTCATTGACTTCAGGCAGTTGAACAAGGTAACTTTGAAGAACAAGTATCCTTTGCCAAGGATAGATGAAATCTTTGATCAACTGAAAGATGAAAAAATATTCTCGAAGATTGATCTCAGGTTAGGCTATCATTAGGTAAGAATTAAAGAAGAAGACATTAGCAAAACTTCCTTCAGAACCAGGTATGGCCATTATGAGTTCACAGTGGTGCCATTTGGGTTGTCAAATGCACCCATTGTCTTCATGTGTCTAAAGAATGGTATTTTCATAGAATACTTAGACAAGTTTTTCATTGTCTTCCTGGATGGAATTCTTATATATTCTAAGTCTGGCGAAGAGCACGAGAAACACTTGAAAATGGTGTTATAGGTATCGAGGGAGAATCAATTGTATGTCAAATTGAGCAAGTTCTCATTCTATCAGAAGAAAATTCATTATTTGGGCCATATCATTTCAGAGGAAGGAGTAGTAGTGGACCCAGAAAAGCTAAAGGCCATTGAGGGGTGGCCAACACCAAGGAATGTCTTTGAGGTTAGATCACTCATGGGACTTGTAGGTTACTACAGAAGATTCATTGAGAGATTCTCAAAGATTTCACACCCAATCACTTCCTCGTAGAAGAAGGGTGTGAAGTTTGAGTGGACATCAGATTGTGAAAGGAGTTTCCAATACTTGAAGCATTTATTAACAAGTTCTCCAATAATAATGATTTTTTATCCAAATGAATACTTCATTGTATGTATTGATGCATGTAATGAAGGGCTTGGTGGAGTCCTTAGTCACAATGGGTATGTGGTGAGATATGAATCAAGGAAATTAAAGGAGAATGAAAGACACTATGCTACTCATGATTTGGAATTGACAGACATAGTGCATGCATTGAATATGTGGAGGAACTACCTCATGGGAAAAATATTTGTGTTGAGGAAAGACCATAGTGGTCTGAAATATTTATTTGGACAACCAACTCTAAATGCCAGGCAAATAAGGTGGTTGGAATTCCTCAGTGAGTATGAGTTTGATATAAATCATATCAAGGGGAAAGAGAACAAAGTAGCGGATGCACTCAATAGAAGAGTGCATGAGATGCATGCTACAACCATTAGCATGTATAGATCAGATTTGAAAGACATAATTTTAGAGGCTACAAAATCAGACCTACAGTATATGGAAATAAAGATAAAATTACAACAAAATAATTTACAACAGAAAATTGAAGACTATAAGCTAGAAAATGATGAAATTCTCATGTATAGGGGAAGAATTTATGTGCCAAACTCTTAGGATTTGAAAAATATGATATTGGGAGAAATGCATAATGTGTCTTATCTTGGGCACCTAACTTACCAGAAAACTATTGCAGCTATCAAGAGCCAATATTATTGGTCAGGAATGAAGAAAGAAATCGTTGATTGTATTTTCAGGTGTATGGAATGCAAAAAGGTCAAGGCTGATCATAGACACCCAAATGGTTTTCTACAGCCATTTGCCATTCCTAAGTGGAAATGAGAAATTGTAACAATATATTTCATCACTAAACTACCCAGAACAATCAAGCAACATGATTCTATCATGGTAGTGGTGGATAAGCTTACTAAATATTCCCATTTTATTCTAGTAAAGCTCACACACAAGGAAACCAACATTTTTTATATTTATATGAGAGAAATTTCTCGACTACATGGTATACCCAAGATAATGGTATCTGACAGAGATTCAAAATTTACATCAAATTTTTGAAAAGATTATCAATGGATTTAGAATAAATCTGAAATTTAGCACAAATTATAATCTAGAGTCATATGGGAAGACAAAAAGGGTGAATTGGATGATAGAATATATGTTAAGGATGTATGTGATGGATAAACCATCCAAATGGGAGGATTATTTGCATTTGGTAGAGTTTTCTAATAACAAGGGGTATCAAGCATCTATAAAGATGAGCCCATTTGAGGCACTTTATGGCAGAAAGTGCAACACACCAATGAGTTGGGACAACCCAACAGATAGAGTAGTGGTTGGACCAAAATTACTTAGGGAAATGGAAGAGAAGATGGTGTGGATAAAACAAAATTTAAAGGCTTCCCAGGACAGGAAGAAAAGTTATGTTGATAAGGGAAGAACTCACAGGGAATTTAAAGTGGATGACCATGTGTTCTTGAAAGTAAAACCCAAGAGAAGTTCCCTGAAGTTGGGAAATTGTTCAAAGTTGGTAGCGCGTTACCGTGGGACATTTAAAATCCTGGAGAGGATCGGTTATGTAGCATATATGCTTGTCTTTCCAGAATCAATGTGTATTCATAATGTATTCCATGTGTCATTACTTAAAAAGTATGTATCTGATGATGATCATTCCATTGATTGGAATGTGATTCATGTGGAGCAAGAGGGTGACTTTCAAGTGAATCTAGTGTGCATATTGGACTGGAAGATCAAGCAGGTCTAGAATCAAGTTGTAAGGATAGTAAAGGTCCAATGGAACTGGTATGGTCTTGAAGATGCAACTTGGCAGTACGAGAATGTTATGTGGGCATAATACCCACATCTTTTTGAATAATTTTGAAATTTTGGTTGTATATGTGTATATATTGCACTAAGGACAATGCATAAATAAGGGGGAGGGGAATGTAATACCCTTAGGAAAAATCCCAATTATACATACAAATGTAAATGTAATTATACATATAAGTTGGTGAGATAATGGTACAAGGTATTTGGTTTGTTTTTGCGCGCATTGAGTCAGTGCATGGGAATCTCGTACCAAAGAAGTGTGCACATTTTATAATGTATCGTGCACATGTGTAAGTGTGTGAGGATTGCGCAGTAAAGGAAGTGTGCGCCCCATCTTGATTTTACGTACATTGGAGTAAGTGCTCGGTTTTGGGGCCAGATCACCTTTGTGTATATGTATTTTGAGACTAGAGTGTCTGTGTGGTTATTAGCTTGGAGAGCCAGATGTTAAATGGCTAGTGAGCCATCATTGTAATACATAATCACATGCAAATATTAATGAAAACGCATTGTTGTTGCAGACCAACCATGTAAAAGAGTATGGGAAGTTAAACTCCATTAGACAGGGAAAGGGGGATAAAAGTTAAGGATAAAGGGATAAGCTAGGGGAGCTTAATCCCAAAGGAATATTATATTAATATTCATTAATTATAAAGTATGGATAATTTTTTATCCTAAGTTCTAAGGATGGGGACAAGTGGGTCCAAGGTAATTCTCAACATGACAAGTGTCAAGTTGGGAACATGCATACACATAATTTGGACTCAATTTGTTTCCTTATCATTCTACCATTGTTCCATAACTCACTGAGTTGTCATCTGTACCCTTTTGTTACTATACATGTACATGTACCTGTACCTTTTCTATATTTGGAGCTGGAATGAATAAGTGGGTTGTCAGGTCTGTAGGATATTGAAGAGGCGGGTTTTGATGCCCATGAGATTTCTGTCCAGGTGAAAAAATTGAGGAATTGATTCCCGAGGTTGCCAAACTGCAGCTACAGGGCTCTAAAACTTTATGTTTGACCTCTTATCCCCATTTTTTTGTATAACTAAGGAGATTGTGTCTTGAGGCCCTCATGTTGCAGATATGGAGTGTCGAGAGGCTACATGACCATCAATATCCATTTTCACATATGGAGACCCTTCTCACCACCATAGAGGTCATAAATTTTCATATGGAATCTACCACACCAGCTGGCTTCCGAGAGGTAATGAGACTTTCTCCATGAGGTACAAGTCAATTATTATGGTGAGTGTCATTTCAATATTTGAGGCATTTGAGTATGTTGTATCTTAGACTACTTTAGATCTCATGACATATGCTTGGAAATTATGAATTTTTCCTTGTTTCACCTTGGTGGTTGACATTGTGCCCTAGTAAGTGGTCTTCCTCGGGAATTAGTTTTCTACTAGGAACTCCCTTGAAGATCCATCATACCATTCCTGGCTGTACTTACCACTTTCCATCACTATTTACCCATTGTTTCTTTATCTCTTGGGATTTTAGGGCGTATTGACCAAAGAAGGGGTTGTCCCTCGTTCTATGGGAAGAAGGGGGTGAAGGCCCAAAGGGATTGTTGTTGGATAAAATATAAAATACTATATATAAACCTTCCAAATTATTCTCCTAGAGAATCCCCCAAGAAGACAATGAAACACTTATCTGTAAGAAAAGGGGGGCCCACAAGAATAATGATTATGAATGCTTAAAGGGTTGGTTGGAGGATAGAAGGTCTCATCACAAGATGACATATCATGATCATGGATATCTAGTGGTATGGCATTACCATCATTTGGTCACCAAGCCAGGGTAATGGCTCTCAGTTGCATGCAGGATGAGAGAAAGGGGGTCTCATCACGATCCAACATTCTCATTTCCACTAGGTATTTGTGAGTGACACTTTCATTATCTGGACACCATGCCAGGACAATGGTCTTCAACTCATCCCTAAATTTTGAAAGAAACAAAGAATGGAAAAACGATGGGCTTGGAAAAATTGCATTGCAAACGAAGGTGCCACACACCCTCTACATAGGAACCCATGAATAAGACACTATAACCCCTTGTATGTCATGAAACCCATGCCTATTGAGTCTTGAACCTTAACCACTTCATCCACTTTACATGTCTTAGAGAAGGATATCCTGGAAACACTCCTTGACCTAGGGAAAGATCTAGCCAATATGACACCTCGTCAACCCTCCCATATCCAAGCTTGAAAAGGCGCATAATTTATTTGAGCACTTAATTGTTTGACATGGTAATATTTGATGCACATGATTAGGTAGCTCATTTATTGTCTTGATTTACTTATCATGATATTTTGACTTGAGATCCTTGGAGATCGTGCTTATTTGTCTTTGCAAGACCTAGTTGGCAGACAATTTTGGAGGGACAAGCCTAGCTTGGGATTCCACAGGGCTTGAAGATCACAGGTGGATGTGAAGGGCCCGCATGCCGGATGAGAGATACATACCTTTGAATTCCAAGAAGACATCATGCATGACATAACTTATCCCTCACATGCCAAACAGTTTCCTAGGAGAGGCAAAACATCACCTTTAGAGGCATATCTTCACCTAAGAGGGATAGGGTTTGGTGGTGAGGTTATCATTCATTGGAACAAGGAAGTTTTGAGGAGAATGAGGCTTTGACCATGAAGAAAATGACTTGTATTATTGACATGTCGCTTTGGGAAGCCTAACTACACTCCTCCAACACCAACAACTTGCTCCTAGTGTCAAAACGTCCCCTAAAGGGGTGATGCCACCTTGAGTTAGGGTTTCTTTTTGTGTAAACGTAAATTTTAAGTGAATTGTTTAATATTATTTTTTAAAAGGGGAAATATTAGGGTTGTTGACTCCTAGTCTTGTGGTTTACCCTAAAATTATGTGGACAAACTATTTTGGAGACATTTTGTATAAATAGAGATCATAGGATCTCATTTCATAACACAACTCTCCCATTGTGAGAAGTATTGGACTGAAATCTTTGCTATATTTGACTAGTTCTCTCTCTTGTGTTCTTTTTTATGGCTATATCTTGGATTATTGGTTGATGGAAGTGAAGTGATAGCCTTGGAAGGCTATTCTCTTCCTATTGTGGTGGTTTGTCTTATATTTTTCCTTGAATTGGTAAGGTTTTTACATTGTTTTTATCATTGGTTGTTCAAGTCAAGGTTATTTGATAGAGATAGGTGGGAAGTATAAGGGAATACACCCCCACCTTAGTCTCCATCACTTTATGCTTACACATTATTGGTTTAATAAGGGTTTTATAAGAGAAGTATAAGGGAATACACCCTCTTAGCCTAAACCCTAGCTAGAGAGACTTTCCTTGGGGAGTGTTATGAGGAAAATCTCTCTATGGCTAGGGTAAACCACAACATACGGAAATGACTACATAAATCAACTCTATCCAAAACATATACTATATAAACCAATATGCAAGAGAGATAAGAAAGAGGCCTACCTCATCCATATGTTCGATGAAGTCCATCGTTGAGCACTTGAACCCAACGCTATATACCTGCAACTAGTTCTCAACAAACAAGCAAAGAAAGCATACATTGGTAATATAAACGATTAGCACATTAGATAGAATAATCCATTAATAAACATAAAAAATACGCCCATGGATAATAACTCATATATTTTCAAGATATCAATTGGATGGGAAAGGAGTATTTCTATTAATAAATGATCAGTAGAAGCACAAATATTACAGACTTCTGTGTCGGCACGATTCGGAACTGAGAAACTAAGTTCCTTCCAGATGGGCGTCCACTACTTCAATCCTCCACCAAAGGAAATCTCATAGAAGGGAGACAATGGGGTTCTCTGTCAATAAGGGAAGAGCTTGGGGGTTGAACACTGTGTTCAGACTTAAAGGACAAAGGGATGCAGACTCAATATGAAGTAATAATTTCTCCAGAGTAACTTTTCTCTCAAAGTTGAATTCTTCTCCTTCTTTCCATAGCTCGTAATTGGCCCATTTATAGCCTTCAAAATGGAATTGAATGGTCGAGTCAGAACGCTTCCAGTATATGGAAGGCCAAGGATCAGATATCTCCTATCGTGACATGGAAACCCAACATTTAATTTCCATTTTCTAGCACAAATCTCGATGTACGTGGGTTGTAGTGAATAAGCCTACGTATACGCTTGTTGTATAGTATGCAAGATGTGTATATGTGGAAAAATATTAATTTTTTCTCTTTTTTTTATCAACAGGGAAGATAAGTCTGCATAGGGAAATGGAATAAGTCCCTCTGTGCAAGATTACATAGGATGAGGCAAATCTTGATATAATAGATTCCCCCTAATGTGTGAGGTCAGAGGAGTATCTGTGATGGCTGAAATACATTATAAATAACCCATAAGTGGAGTGGTAGGGGACCAACTGGATGAACTTGTTTCTCATTACATTCTTCATTGACTTTGCATACATGGCTTCCAATAAAATTACACTACAGATCCATGTGAAAAATATACCAAACAAGTGTCTGTGGCCATGAATAGGAAAATACAAATGTGGTTACATGCCAATAGTTGTCATAGTCAGGAACAAGAACCAGTAGAGCTAGTCTCAAAAACCAATATGAAGATATATGTATACCACAGAGTACAATCGGATCTCCCATGATCACTGAAGTAGTATAGGTATTGGTCCAATGAAAAGGAAGCAACAACTTAGGAAAGTTTCGACCACATAGTGATGTCTTCAAGTCTTCTACACAATCCGCCAAGGGTGCAAGTCTACATCATGTGAATAAAGGAGTTGAGGTCGAACACAATGAGACATCGTTTGATTACCGATCATTGAGGTATATCGTTAACAAATGTGAGACAACCTACCGATAATGACAGTAGATATCAAGGTATCGAGTACATTCTTACAAGTGTGAATAGAGGAGTCGGTGTCGAACACCTGAAGAATCCATCGATCAGAAGACATTGATGTATTCCCAACTGTCGATGGCAAGAGTGCTTTCCATTGATAATTGCAAGCCTCAAGGTACTCATAAGACTCTAGGTTCTATTTCCAAAATAAATGAGCTGAATTCGATGGAAAGAGACCCGTTGAAAGGAGATCATTAAGGCATCTCTCATCATTCATCACGAGGTACAAAGCAGGAGCTTCATGATTTGGTGGAAATCAGACGAAGAACATGTTCACGAACCAACAAACTTGTGTGTATTTTGTGTGTGACAAATGCAAGCGGTACACAAAAAAGACCCTCTGAATAGCATCCAATGATGAAAACTACTGATAAAGGTGAGGAAACCACCAATAAGGCTAATGGAATCCAAGACACTACACAAATCCCAATGTGTGAATAGATGTCTTGTCGTCAAACATAATGGAAACCACCCAGACAATGACCAATGATGAAATGTTGATTGTTGGGTTCAAGGTTACCTACCAATGATGAAAGTAGGACCAGAGTGCATGATAGGACTTACAATATCATGTGATTATGAGACAAACTGAGGGTATGGCCGACATGCAAAGTCAAGAGTTATGAGGAGTGGTTGACATAGGTTGAAAGACTTCCTTTTAACAAGAGCACGAGACATATGGAGGACTCTGACAACATATACCAATGATGAAACCATGAGATGCAGGAGGCATCAATGAAATTATCTATAGGGATTGGAAGAGTAACCAGTCGGTAGAGAAGACTCTGTAACGAGCTCAGCTTCCTAAGGCCATGCTAATCCAAAAATTGTGATGATGAATGGACTTAATAACGTTTTTCTCTATTCAAAGATGACACAACTGCTTCCAACATAAGATAATACTCCCTTCCCTCCCATCTTTTTTTTTTCATAGACAAATGAATGTTATGATATAGAGGAGGAAACTAGTGTCGCAAGTAAGAAAAACTAGTTCCAATAGTGGAACGTACCTATGCTCAATGCAGGGAAATGCATGCGGGAGATGGACACTCGGGGGTATGTTCCCTCATAGGTATAGGGTGTCAAATTGCAAAGGATGTAAACAAATGGTTTATAATGCTGAGGATGAAAAACTGTTGAGGCAAATGGTTTATAATACAAAGCGAGAACCGACTATAGTCTCAATACTGCAAGCAAGGGAATGAGATGAAATCACAACTTAATGCCAAAAAATGTCCTTTTTTATGTCTTTTAGTCTACTTGGTGTAAAAAAGGGATAAACTTGTGCCAAATAGATGTCTTTTCAAAACCAATTTACGAGTGTGAAAGAGACAAGTTCACTTGGCAATCTTTTCACTTTTTGATAATGATTCAGAAAAGAGCTTAACTAAGAATCACGACCTTTCAAGTCCAATTTAACGAGTGTGAAAGGGACAAATCACTCGACAATATTTTTTATTTTTGAATGAGTCAGAAAAGAGCTTAAGTCAAACTCATTTGGGAGAATCTAGGCAACAAGTCACGGGGGAGGCTAAGGCTCCCATGTCGGACTTCTGTGGAATGTCAATATCTTACGAGTAGCTAACATAAGCTTGGGAAAACACAAAGCTCTCCAAGTCGAGGAGGATAAAGAACTAATGGATTATATAGTCTCTATGATAGATCAGATAATTTCTCTTGCTATAAAATACATAGGCGGGGGCATCAGATACCCCACAAGACCGTTGCAATCGAAGGTGATCTGTTCAAAAATCGGAGGGAGAGGAATCGGGGAGAGTAAAAATCTCTCTCGTTCAGAAGGTGCAGGATCGGGAATATTGATGACATGGTTGGAGGATGCATCACCCTCCATACAGAGAGCGGGATTGACTATAGATTTCACTAGTACAACCATTTCTTCAATTCTAGGTTGAAGAGGATGCATGATAACAGGTATAAGGGACACATCACCCTCGAAAATGGGGGTGTGATCAAGGAAAGATTGCAATGACATTACTTTCATGTCAATCAAAGGAGGAAAAAGGTGTGGGGAAACCACATACGCCTCAGAATCAGAAGGGCCTTTAGGTGATTCCCACGCTTATGGTATCACAGTCGTGGCTAGACATAAACAAGTAAGGTGACTTCCTTCACAAGTCCTACAAAGGAATTTAGGCTTATGTTTGAGACGTCTAGGCTTCTCAATGCCCCCAACGTCATTCACAACGACTGGTGACATACTATCAATGTGACTGGTAGAGGTGAGAGAGTCATATCCTACATGGTATAGAGAGGTTGGAGATGTTGCGTTGATACGACTCTTGGCGATTAGTGTGGTGCCCCCAGCATGATTGGCACCGGGTGCAAGTTGTCAACAAGACTTGTAGAAGTTGTCAAGCCATATCTAACATGACTGGCAGAGGTTGGTGATGGATATCCAGTATGACTGACAGTGACTAGACTAGTGACAAGCTGTGGCATTTGATGCCAAGGTCCAAGGAAAGATTGGCTTTGAAACATTGCAGGCCAAGAAGGGTCCTAGTTTACCCCCTGTCCCTGTCCGGAAAGGTAGTATCATCCACCTAATTGATTCGAAGAGGTGTGTATGGGCATCATCACTGAAGTCTGTGAAGAAATAGAAGTATGATAAGGACTATTCGAGTGAGGATATATGTTGCCCCCTTGTGAGGGGGTTCCATAAAGAGGGTAGCTCGAACCATAAAACTGATTCTCCCCGTATGAAATATTCGGGGATATATGAGGACCTATCATGCGAAAATTATTCGAAGGAACCGACATGGCAGATGAAAGATACATGAATGGAGTGTAATAAGTGGAATAGGCACCCATCTAAGTGTTAGTTCCTGATAGAGTATATCTAGCATTGGATCCATAAGAGGGGAGGTTCCAACCACCCGCAGTGAGAGTTGGTTGATGGACGTGACTCATATCGAATGAAGACATAGGTATTGAAGCCATGGTGCCCCTAGATCCAATGCTAGGATTCATATAAGTAGAACATGGAGAATATTTCATGGGCGAAGGCATATCAACAGGAACATGAATAGAGACCCAAGGCGCAGACTGAGTATCATAGTTCTGCATACCATTATGAAAAACAGAAGGATTCATCCCCATGAAGTGAGTAGGCATCATGGGGTGGGTAGCAGTAAACGAGGGAGTAAAAGGAAGTCCACTATCCATGATACTTAAAAATTATTAAATAATCCTAAGTCCAATTAGTAATCAAAGAGAACACCAAAACGCAAACGACCAATATGCATGCAAACGGGGTAAAGTGGTTGAGTGGCCTCCCTCCCTAAAGAAGGTATATGCCACCCAAGAGGGGCCTGAGACTCCCTGCTAAAGATCGAAGGTAACATAATCAGTTATAAGGGCCCTCGTGGGCTTAACAACCATTTGGTTATATCCCCCCGGAGAGGTAATCCTCCATAAAGGTTGTGTGTTGTCCGACCCTTATCTGACCCAGGGTACCTGCAAAATAACCCCTGCAAGTAACCTATGAGACACCTAAGTCAAACAACTAATAAACCACTGTATACCTGATGCACAGGAAAGCGGTTGTAAGTCAGGTCCACTGTATGGGCAAGGTAGCAAAGCCCGAAACCTTGAAAGTACCGCCTCTCACGGAGGTAAAGGCACTAGCAAGATCCCCAGATACGAATAGATCCCCAGAAATATCTTCAACTCTAGGAAGGTATTGGGGGGGTATCCCTTCAACCAACTTCACGCGACCTCATGATTAACTCTAGTGTGAGCGGAGCATCCTGATCTTACCAATTATACAATGGATTTATCCACTCCTTGAGTCAGACACATATGTTGATTTAATTTCCTTGGAGAAGTTTACTCACAAAATCCTATTCCAATGCAATAAATCCTAGGCTAGTTTGTGCAACCTAGAAAATAAAATCGTGACTAATCAATTTTAAATTATAGCATTAATTTTAATGGTCATGATTACTCAAAAATGTATGGTAGTGAAACTCATGGTGTTATGGCTCTGCAAGAAAAGTAAATATGAAAATAATGCAAAGTCCTAACTTTAAATTTCAATGAATGACATACTTCTAAAAACCAATGCAATTTTCAAATTCAACTCTGCAATTCTAAAGTAAAATGCAATCTTTCACTATATGCACTAAGCTAATAAAAAAGACTCCAAAAGACAAAAATGCCAAGCAATGCAAAATGCCTATTTTTTTGTATTTTCAATATAACAAAACTGAAAACGCATAGACTGAAAATCAACTGGATATATAACCCTACTATGTATAAAAAGAGATAACTCAAGTAGGATACCAAGAAACAAAACACCCAGCCTAGTGTACAAGGAAAATAAAAAATGAAAAGGTGGTGATAAATACTTCACCCAAAAATTCAACCAAAAGAGGGTTTCCTGTCATCCCACAAGCACTCAACATGTACTACAAAGACCTAAGAAGACTCAAAAAACATCAAATCCCACCCAGCAACCAACAGACTAAGAAAACATGCAAGGAAAAATGGTATACGTGAATTTTCAGGCAAACAGAGCATATATACACATCTTGCAGTGAGACAGCCAACGTATATACACGACTATCAAGACAAAAGGCACATATATGCTTCAAAACAAGGCAAGGCAAGGGAGAAAGGCTGAAAACTTAGACCCAGAGTGAACAGGAATTGTCAAGCAATGATACGACAAGAATCACAATGGAAACAAGAGCAATCTAAGGAGAAAAGTACTCCAAACCCTAAGAAAGATGACTCAATCCCAAGTATGGTCGCCAATTTTGTTACGAGGAAAATATCTCTATGTCTAGGGTAAACCACAACAGACGGAAATGACTGCAGAAATCAACTCTATCCCAAACATATGTTATATAAACCAATATGCAAGCGAGATAAGAAAGAGGCCTACCTTGTCCAGATGTTCGATGAAGTCCATCATTGAGCACTTGAACCCAAATCTATATACCTACAACTAGTTCTCAACAAACAAGCAAAGCAAGCATATGGTGCTAATATAAAAGGTTAGCACATTAGATAGAATAATCCATTAATAAACATAACAAATATGCCCATGGATAATAACTCATATATTTGCAAGATATCAATTGGAAGTGAAAGGAGTATTTCTATTAATAAATTATCAGTAGAAGAAAAAATATTACAGACTTGCGTGTCGGCGCGGTTCGAAACCGAGAAAATAAGTTCCTTCCAGCTGGGCCTCCACCACTTCAATCCTCCACCAAAGGAAAGGTCATAGAATGGAGACAATGGGGTTCTCCGTCAATAAGGGAAGAGCTTGGGGACTGAACATTGTGTTCAAACTTAAAGGACAAAGGGATGCAGAATCAATATGAAGTAATAATTTCTGTAGAGTAACGTTGCTCTCAAAGTTGAATTCTTCTCCTTCTTTCCATAGATCGGAATTGGCCTATTTATAGCCTTCAAAATGGAACTGAAGGGTTGATTCGGAACATTTCCAGTATACGGAAGGCCAAGGATCATAGATCTATGGTCGTGACATGGAGACCCGACATTTAATTTTCATTTTCTAGCACAAATCCTGATGTACGCGGGCTGTAGTGAAGTAGCTTGCATATACACTTGTTTTATAGTGTTCAAGATGCGTATATGTGGAAAAATATTAATTTTGTCTCTGGATTTTATCAACAAGGAAGATAAGTCTACATGGGGAAATGGAATAAGTCCCTCTATGCAAGATTACATAGGGTGAGGCAAATATTTCTATAACAAGGAGTAAGAGGATTTACACCCCCAAGGAGGTAGTACCTCTAGCTCTTTTTTTGCTTGACTCCATTAACCCAATTATTGAAGGCACTGGTCATTTACTTGTTGCATTGGAGAAGTAAATTGTTTCCTTGGTAAACGTACAAATTTCAAGTTTTAAAGTTGTGTCTTTGGGAAAGTGTTCCTTGAGTCTTTGGCTCCATTGCCTGATTGAGACATCCCCTTTCAACCACAACTTCTTTCTTCTATTAAAAAAATAACCTACAACCATAAGGGTTGCAGAAAACTCACCTTCTAACGCTTAATAAATCTTAAACTAACCCTAGGATTTAGCCCAAACTTTACCCTTACCCTCTACTAAGCCTAACGCACCTATTGGGATAGTTAGAGGTTGTTTCTAGTGGCTTATTTTTTCTATTGTTAATATTGGTTTTCTACATCCATAAGGCTAACAATATCACTGCAACAACCTTTTGTTTCAGCCTCCCTCTTTGTGCTAAAGTTATTGCTTAATCATTCGTGAGTTGAGCTAGCTTCCTCTAGGTTGCCTCTTGTTTATTTTATCATATGCTTAGCACTCATATTTGTCAGGAAATTAAATACACTTCCACACTAATCCTAGTAGAAGAGAAGAATAATTTAATCAAGAAGTAAAATGACACAAGCAATCACACAGTACACCAAGATTTTACCCTGAAAACCCTTAACCGGAAAACCAACATTCCTTTGAGTGTTCTGCTCTCTTGTTGTCTTATTCAATTAGAATAAAAGGTTACATGTCTAACCTTGGTCCACACCTAAGACAAAATCAACATCATACCCTCTTTCCTGCATAAGAACAACCCTATAGCCAATTCGTCTTACATATGCATGACCAACAACCTACGATTTACACATGCATTAGCATATTTTTCATTAACCTACATTATCCTTTATGGCCTTACAACACACCTCTTTATAGGATTTACAATAGGAAAAAACCTAAATATTGGCGCCCAAAAATGGTTACAAATCCATGCATATCATTTTCTACAAATCCCTCAAATCCCAGGATTCTATTATAGTCAATTCCAAGTCGGGTTTACCAGTTGACCTTCATTCGATCTCTAGTCATTCGTCTCATGCCCGTGTTGATATTATGGTAGCTTCAGGAGGTATGAACCTCTATTGTGACCTTTGACAAGATTAGAATGTTCCGGAAGGAAGCAAAGAAATGAAGGAAACCCTAGACAAGATGTCAGCTGCATAAATATAATTAATATGAATTAATTAGTACCCAGAAGGAGAAGTCGTCTCTAGTAAGTCTTCCAGAACCATTATAAATACAAGGCGCCAGTCTCTCATTTGACACACTTCTCAGCAGTTACAGAGAGCCAGTTCTGCGCGGTGCAGTTGCAGTCTTGTGCACAAATCCTGGGGAAGGTACTGCACCAACTTTTGGGTGGGACTATCTGATCAGCTTGGTTACTTCTTGCTTGGTGCATTAGCCTCTCTTGGCTATTGGACTACTACCAGGATTCTCTTCTCTGTCAAGGTCAAGGTGCTCGGAGGGTGGCTTCAACCTATGTTTGGGTGACAAGGGTATTGTCAATGGAAAAACGAGCACAATATTTCATATTCTAATAGATTATGGGCCCACACCTCCTTCATTCAGTCTAAACACTGGAAGGAAACATAGTCACTAGGATATTGAGCTCATTGAGGAACTACCTCTATGGTTACTAGCAGGAGCAGCTTCCAAAGACACTGTCACTAGGGTTACTAGTAGAAGCAGTTGCAGAACCCCTAATCTCAGATCCGACACCTTGTGATGGAGCATCTCACTCAAAAATAAGATATTCAGATGCGCCCTAACTCAGCGCACCTTTTGTCTCTCTCAGAATATAGAAATGACAAAGTTGAAGTTTTGGATCAAGGCATGACTAGTTACTAGTGAACTGAAGACATGAGTGAAACAATCAGTCTTCTATACTACTCAACATTCACTGGAACAATTGAAGATGACATGTGGATAATTGATAGCGGAGATTCTAGGCACATGACGGGATATCAAGCCAGAATCTCAAATCTAAATGATAAGAATACCTCATACAAGGTAGAGCTTGGAGACAAAACCACTTACCCCATGGAAGGATTTGGACAAGCCTCCATCAAAATGAAAACAGGTAACTATGTTCACTTAAGAAATGTTTTATATGTACCTAGTTTAGAAAAGAATCTTGTATAGATATCTTTCCTAGAAGACAAGGGAAACATAATAGCTTTCGTGGATGGAAAGGTGTTATCATGACATAAAGACTCCAACATAGAGAATTCTAGGGTTATTGGAATTCGTGAAGGAAATATGTATAGACTACTAGAACAAAATGAAGAAGCTCTTGTACACAACGAAGTCAACCCCAATGAGCTTTGGCACAGAAGGTACGCTCACATTAACTATCAAGCATTACCCTTTCTCAAAATTATGGTTGAAGGAATACCAGAGTTGCAGTCTACACATGAAGGAATCTACAAAGGATGTGCTCTTGGGAAGAATATCAAGAAACCATTCCCAAGCAGCAACAACAGATCTAAGGAGATTCTAGATCTGATACACTCAGATGTTTGCGGTCCAATGCTAGTAAAATCTCTAGGAGGATCTTCTTACTATGTAATCTTCATAGATGACTATTCAAGAAAGACTTGGTTATATCTACTCAAGACAAAAGACGAAGTATTCAGCAAGTTTCAAGAGTTCAAAGAAGAAATAGAAAATCTCACGAATAAGAAGATCAAGATGCTAAGAATCGATAATGGTGGAGAATACACATCAAAGGAATTCATTGCATTCTGCAAATCGGTAGGGATTAGGAGGGAGCTGACTGTTCCTCATAATCCTCAACAAAATGATGTAGCAGAAAGAAAGAACATATCTATTGAAGAAACCGTAAAATCCTTACTAAATGATCAAGGTCTATCCATGTTCTTATGGGGAGAAGCAACAATGACAACAATATATGTGCAGAACATAAGTCCTCATCGTATATTGAAGGAAATGACACGAGAAGAAGCTTTCTCAGGTAAGAAACCTAATGTGGAAAATCTAAGAATATTTGGATGTCCTGTTTACTCTCACATTCCCAAGGACAAGAGGAATAAACTAGAACCTTCAGGAAAGAAAGGGATATTCGTGGGATACAATGATTCATCTAAATCTTATAGAATATATATTCCAGAACAACACAAGATCGAAGTCAGCAGAGATGTAACATTCAATGAGAAGATGGCCTTCAATAAATCCATAAAAGAAACTATAGAAGAATAAGAGATTGAAGAACTTAACGAAGAAAGAACAGAAAATTAAAATGACGAACATGAACTACCTGATCATCCTATGGAGCCATGTGAAAACATTGATTTAGATATCGCACCTAAAACCAAGAAAAGATCAGCTTGGCTTGAAGCTACCCTACAAGACACAGAAAGACTCAAGGTTCTAGAAGGAACATTCAAAATGAGTAAAATACCTAAAATATTCTCAAGTTATGCAACATACATGACAAAGATTCTAGATGAAGAACCTACCACATTTGAAGAAGCAGTTAAAGAGGGACAATGGAAAGAAGCTATGATGGAAGAGCATCAATCCATTATGAAAAATAAGGTATGGGAAATCGTACCAAGACCTGAAGAAAAATCAGTGGTAACTTCAAAATGGGTGTACAAGATCAAACATGCAGTAGACAGAAGCATGGATAAATACAAGGCAAGATTCGTAGCTAGAGGGTTCTCCCAGAAGTAGGGAGAAGATTATGATGAGACGTTTTCTCCGGTGTCTAGATATACTTCCATCAGAGCTATCATATCTCTTGTTGCTTCCATGGGATGGAACTTACATCAAATGGATGTAAAGATAGCTTTCCTCAATGGAGCTATTGAGGAAGAAGTATATATCGAACAACCTTAAGGGTTTGAGGTACATTCCAGAGACACTCACGTTTGCAAATTAAATAAATCTCTATATGGACTCAAGAAAGATCCAAGGGCTTGGTATGCTAGAATGGACAACTATCTAACGAGACTTGGTTTCTCCAAAAGTCATGCAGATCCAAACCTTTACTATAAAGTCATGGACAATGCGCTTGTAATCCTACTACTATATTTTGACGATATATTCATAACAGGTGAAGAGTCTCTCATCATCCAGTGCAAGAAGGAATTAGCTTCTGAATTTGATATGAAATATCTAGGTCTCATGCATTATTACTTGGAACTAGAAGTATGGAAAAAGCATGCTGAAGTATTCCTTGGACAAGGAAAGTACGCAATAAAGATCCTTCAGAAATTTGGAATGATGGATTGTAAGTCCATGGACACTCCTATGAATGCAGATATAAGAAAAGTGAAAGATCCAGATTTTGATCTAGTAGACCCATCTCTATATCGACAACTAATTGGGTCATTGATGTATTTGGTAAATACTCGACCAAACATTTTCTTTGCCGTAAATACACTAAGCCAGTTCTAGGTGGAACCAAGACATGAACATTGGATAGCTGCAAAGCATGTACTAAGATATATTCATGGGACAATAAACTATGGTTTGAGATATACTGCATCTAGCAATATACAACTTCATGGATTCACAGACTCTGATTGGGAAGGAAGTACAGAAGACAGAAAGAGCACTTCAGTTATGTGTTTCAGCTTGGGTTCTGCTATGATATCTTGGGGCAGCAGGAAACAAAATTCTGTCGCACTCAACACAACAGAAGCAGAGTATATGGTAGCATGTGAAGCATGCACAGAAGCAATATGGTTAAGAAAGTTAATCTCTGATTTATTTGATCAGATTCCATAATCGACCATAATATATTGTGATAATCAGAGTTGTATAAGATTATTAGAACATCCCGTGTTTTAGGAAAGGTCGAAACACATTGAGATCAAATACTAATTTATTTGAGATAAAATCCAGGAAGGAGAGGTAAAGCTCGAGTATATCCCCACTGATGAGCAAACAACAGATATCTTGACAAAACCTCTATCCAGAATAAAGTTTGCATATTTCCGAGAGAAGATGGGGATCGTGGAAATAACTCCCTTAGTTGAAAGGGAAGAAATGACTCTCCAGTTTGGGAGGGAGCACTGAAAATATTATTGAAAAMATTTATTTTTTGATTGAAAAATAGTCCATCTCAGATAGATTCTTTCATGTTTGGAAAGTGGATTGAGATTTCTGATTGACAACGATTTMCCATTGTGGTTAACATGGGAAATGGTACAGATTGTTGAAGTATCATAGACAATGAATTCCCATTGTGGTTAACATGGGGAGTGGTCTAGGGAAGTCTCTCTTCTTGAGGGTTACTCAAGAAGAATGGCCCGCCTCACCGGACAACGATTTCTCATTTTGGTTAACATGAGGAATGGTCAGTTTTGGAGGTTGATACAGGATAGTCTTTTCCTCTTGTGGTTAATAGAGGAAATGGTCTGGACAGTCATTCCTTGGGGTTTATACATTCTCTCCAGGGTGCACTTTGATTAGTGTAGGAAGAATGGTCCAGGGTAGGGAATGGTCCAGGATCAACAATCAGGGACAAACATTCCTTAAGGTTTATACATTCTCTCTAGGGTGCACTTTGATTAGTGTAGGAGGAATGGCCCATGGTGAGGAATGGTTCGGGATCAGAAATCAGAAACAATCATTCTTCCTTGTTTGAGAAGAATAGGGTATATAGCCCATTGTTGATGTTCTATAATGAGGGAAAATATTCTTTCAGATCTCACAAATGTGAGTGAAAGATTGGCCCAGATGGTTTGGTTTATTTTAACAATATTTTATGTGCAGGTTGTCATCAGATGATTGTTATGGAGATTGTTTGTCTCTAGAAAGTAGAGATATACTACTGTGGTGGATATGTTCCACTGTTTGTGACTATGTGTCATGGTTTGAGTAGTTGTGTACTACCGTGGATAGATACAGTTATGTTCTATCAATTGATATTGTACCAGTTGTCATAGGAGATTATCCAGTTGGATAATAATGATGATGCTCCTGATACTACCAGTTGAATGGTCTGTTTTTGCTCAAGACCATACCTCCCTATCTAGGAGGGAGTATTGATATTATGGTAGCTTTGAAAGGTATGAACCTCTATTGTGACCTTTGACAAGATTAGAATGTTCTGGAAGGAAGCAAAGAAATGAAGGAAACCCTAGACAAGATGTCGGCTGCAGAAATATAATTAATATGAATTAATTAGTACTCAGAAGGAGAAGTCGGCCCTAGTAAGTCTGCCAGAACCACTATAAATACAGGGCGTTAGTCTCTCATTTGACACACTTTTCAGCAGTTTCAGAGAGCCAATTTTGTGCAGTGCAGTTGCAATCTTGTGCACAAATCCTGAGGAAGGTACTACACCAGCTTTTGGGTGGGACTATCTAATCATCTTGGTTACTTCTTGCTTGGTGCATTAGCCTCTCTTGGCTATTGGATTTCTACCAGGATTATCTTCTCTGTCAAGTTCAAGGTGCTTGGAGGGTGGCTTCGGCCTATGGTTGGGTGACAAGGGTATTGTCAATGGTAAAACGAGCACAATCTTTCATATTCTAACAACCCGCACTTCAACCTCTTTTCATTTGAATTGTCGTCGATATATTCAACTTCAAATTTACCCGGTCAACTCCCTCGACCTTCGACTTCTTTTCGATCCACCTTGACTTCGACCTACTGTTGATCCACCATGACAGTCGACCGTTAGTTGATTCACCTCGAATAGAATTTCACTGCAAAGAATATAAAAACCCAACAATATTGCAGCCTTTGATATCTTTATTGAGCTGATATATGTCATTTAACTTTTTGCAATTAGGGACATCAATATTAAATTTCTTTTCCAACTAACATATTACATCATATGCTTTGTTTTCCTTGTGTCTCAGGCAGGTATTCATACTTGGCGGGTCACTCAACTCATTTGGAAACCCTTGAAACTTATCGAGAATATTTCCTAAGCTCTTCATACCACTTATAATTGGCCTCTAGAGGCATCCATTCATACTTATCATTTTCCATCCCATTTCCCCCTAGGGTCACCAGGATTCCCCCCTTAAGGTGACTACCTCACCTTTAAAGTGATGGGGACACCTGCCTAAGGTGACAGTGGGTAGGTTCCCTCCTAGTTGTTTCCAATTGGTGGTTGGATCAGTCTTTTCCCAACCTAAAACTTGTGTGATAACATTTTGGTTCCATTTCTAAGGATGATTTTGAATTCTCTTCGGAACCCTAACAACACTTTGGAAAGATATCCCAAATCCTTTATCCCTTAGATTTCATGGAGACTCAACCCAAGGGACATTCCATTTCCACCTTTCTTGATGAGCTCCTCTTGAATATCATCTGGTGACTCCAACCCTCCATAACCCTTCCTCTTCCAAGCCTTTCCCCCTGGGAGGTTCAATCCTTCCAAGGTTTACCAAAGAAGACCTCCTCTCAAGTCTCTTATTGTCAAAACCATCTTCCAAGGTACCCTTCCTCTTCCTCAAATGGCTCACTCTTGGGAAAATTACCTCTACAAGCCCATTAACATGTCCAATGTCTAAGGATACCCTATTACATTGTTAAAAGAGTCTAACAAGTGGTTTCCAAAGTTCCTAGGAAACAATGTGATAACTACTGAGGACCATCTTTATGTCATGGCCTGGGATATGTACAATACAGGTATTGAACATGAATATGTGGCCATGAATTTATTCTCTTAATCATTGACTGAATAAACTCTTGATTGGTTCAGAAGCCTCCTTGATAATCATATCACGTCCTATGGAGATTTTTCCAGCTTATCCAAAAGCAGATGGTCAAAAAACATAAATGATGGATGCTTGGAGCTTGATTCAATCAGATAAAGAAAAAGGAGAATGAGATAGTGAAAGAATTCAATACTAGATTTGACAGGTTGTACAACCAGATTCTAACAGAATTTCATCCTACGGCCCCATCAATTTGTCTCCTCTACATGAATTATTTTGAAGGGAAATTTCATTTAATTCTAAAGGAAAAGAATCCCACATCATTGACACAAGCCAATGAGTATAGTATTGACATTGAAGAGAATCTCCTTGATTCAAGGGTAGAACCTTTTCAATACTCGTGTGCCAAAGCAGAAGAAAATACTAAGGTTTCCAACAACATTGCTCCTGATCCAATTTCCCCCTTGACTTAGAAGATAAATCATATGAGTACTCAGTTTACCCAGGTGCAAAATTAGATTATGGGTCGTTTGACTACTGTAGAGAGGAATCAATCTTCTCCTAGACCTCAATTTTAAAAATAGCATAGAGATGCCACAGGTTGAAAACCAAAGCCTCAACAAGAGGCAAAGGCCCCAGATACTTTGAAACTAGTTGGGACAGTTGACATAGAATCTTGGTTCCTTCCATGCCATGAACCTCACAGAGAAGATGAATTCCCTCTACAAGATGAATATTCTCCTGACGATATGAATTTCATGGATATGATCTATGTGTTCCAAGAGGAAAAAGTCACTCAAGAATAGATCAATGAAGCCAAAAGAAGAGGAGAAAGAGAGGGGAGACTTCGAGCCTTGAATTAGTTCACAGATGATCAGACGAAGGAATTAAGGAGGAGGGAATATCTGAATTACACCCAAAGGAATAAAGGTTCAACCCCTCCATCATATATTGACACTCATCTTCCATCAGCAGAGAAGGTGGTGCCACCACCTCCACCTCCAATACATGAGTTGATTCCTAAACCAACTCCTACAAATGACGTTCAATTGAATATAGATGTTGCAAGAATGTTTAGAAAACTGAATATGATGGTCCTAGTGACAAAGATGTGTAAGATCCCTTCTGTGAAAAGGTATATTTTGAAAGTATTATAGGTGCCAAATAAGAAGGAATATCCTCCTATCATTTTGAACACTATGTATCTCGATCGGACAAAAGATATGAATCCTCCCTTCTATCTTTCATTAGACATGAATAGCCTCCACTTGAACAATTGCATGCTTGATTCTGGGGCCTCAACAAATGTCATGTCATTGAAGGTGACTAAAAAAATTGGTCTGAATACAACCTGACCCTATGGAAATGTATGTGGTATCGATTCAATAAGGGTCAAGGTCTTTAGGGTGTGTGAGATGTTGAGGATTTTCTGATTGATTTTCCACATATCAGCCTCCTCATGGACATATTAGTGATTGATGTTCTAGATGATTTTGGGATTCTCTTATCAAGGACCTGGTCCTCTTCCCTTGGGGGTTTTATTAGCATGAACCTTACACAGTCATACATTCCCATGGACGATGACACACATGATATCTTACACAATCGAGAAAATAATGATAAACATGTGATGGATCCTAATGGCCTTGATTATTTCAGTGAGTGTGATTATGATGTGCCTCCACAAATTATTGAGTATGATCTATCTGATCTACCCTTCATGCTAGAAGAATCCATAGATATGATCCTCCTAAGGAAATATGAATACAAAGAGAAACTTGAAAAATACCATGGAAATAAGCCACAGTCTATCCAGATTTTGAAGAAATAAGGTAAAAAACATGAAGGAATCATCAAGGAGATGGTCTGCACAGAGCCTCCTTCATATCCATGCATTGAGGAAACACCTTGCATAAATTTCAATGAAGGAATTATTGCACTCATGTGGGATAAGAGAAAGGGAAAGCCCAACCATGACCAGCGAGATGACAACTCATGGCTTGGTCCTTACATCGTCAATAAGAAGTACGATAAAGAAAAGTACTGTTTGACAACCTTAAATGAGAGAAATATGCCATTACCAGTGGATGGATATCTTCTCCAACCTTATGTTCAAGTCACATGACTTCTTCAGGGCCCATGCCCCAGGTAAGTAGGTGGGTCATCTAACTTTCCTTGCATCTACATATTGATTGCTCATATTAGTTTAGATGCATCTCATATTTCACTTTTCTCTACTTTCACATTGATTTCATGCTTAGTTTAGAATTTTTTGAAAAAATGTCAAAATATTTCATTTCTAGATTATCTTTCATTTTGGATTTTATATATATGGATAAAAGGGTGATATCACCACCCTAGATGCTCTGATCCCTTTTTTTGAGTTTTTTGGCAGACACGGGTCTACCAGGAGATGTTGTGGTTCTCATGCACTCTATGATGAGCACATGTCGCCAAGTAGGAGCCAGATGTTATCCCCATTTTGTTGGATAACTAAGGAGATTATGTCTCGAGGCCGTCAGGTTACAGATATGGCATGTTGAGAGGCTACATGACCAACAATATCCATTTTCACAGATGGAGACCCTTCTCACCACCATAAAGGTCATAAATTTTTAGATGGCATCCACCACACCAACTGACTTTCGAGAGGCAATGGGACTTTCTCCATGAGGTACAAGTCAAGTATTATGGTGAGTTCCATTTCAATATTTGAGGCATTTGAGTATGTTGTATCTTATACTAATTTTGATCTCATGACATATGCATGGAAATTATGAATTTTTCCCTAGTTCACCTTGGTGGTTTACATTGTGCCCTAGTAAGTGATATTCCTTAGGAACTGGTTTGCTACTAGGAAATCCCTTGAAGAGCCATCGTACCTTTCTTGGCCATACTTAACACTTCCCATCACTATTTACCCTTTGTTTCCTTATCTCTTGGTATTTTAGGGTATATTGAACCAAGGAGGGTTTGTCCCTCATTCTATGGGAAGAAGGGGTTGAAGGCCCAGAGGGATTGTTGTTGGATAAAAGAATAAATCCTATATTATATAAACCTTCCATATGATTCTCCCAGGGAATCCCCCAAGAAAGAAATGAAACGCTTATCTGTAAGAAAAGAGGGACCCACAAGAATAATCATTATCAATGTTCAAAGGGTTAGTTGTAGGATAGGAGGTCTCATCATGAGTCACCCTATCATGATCATGGATATCTAGTGGTATGAAATTACCATCATTTGGTCACCAAGCCAAGGTAATGGCTCTCAGTTGCATGGTTGAGAGAAAGGGGGTCTCATCACGATCCAACCTTCTCATTTCCACTAGGTATTTGTAAGTGAAACTGTCATTATTTGGACACCATGCCAGGACAATGGCCTTCAAATTGTCCCTAAATTTTAAAGAAACAAATAATGGCAAAACGATGGGCTTGGAAAAATTGCATTGCAAATGAAGGTGTCACACACCCTCTGCAAAGGCACCCATGAATGAGACATTACAACCCCTTGTATGTCAT
>ML795298.1:354584-366866 GCA_009831015.1 Picea engelmannii
CTTGATGGTGAAATGTTTTTCTAACCATATGGTGACAAAAGCAAGGGAAGTAATGCACATAACCCATAAAAAGGTCATTAAGCCTAAGTTTTGCCTCATATACTGAATTGCACCCAAGAGATTAAAGATCGGGCCTAGATCTACAACAAAGCTTTTGGCACCCAGATCTATGGCTTTGACGAGTTTTTGAACCCCCCCAACCGTTATAACTTTAACGTAAAGAGGGGGTCTAAAAAAGTGATTAATGTGTGCACTCAGATCTATGTTTATCCTGCCAGCGCGCAAATGGATGGTCCACAAGACATTCCGGACCCCCCGACCATTCTACTTTTAATGGGGGGGGTCTGACATTACGGTTAAAGAATGCATTTGGAACAACGACTGATCTAGATTTGTTCAGATAAACGGTCAGCAACAGATCTCAGACCCCCCCAACATTTCTACCTTTAACGACGGGGGGGGTCCAGAATGAAGTAGTGTCCAGGCGGGCCCCATCCCTATATGGCATCATCTCATTGCATCTTACCTACCCACTCCAAACATTTACCTCTTTCCATTTTTCCAACTCACCACCACCATCCAAAGATGTCACACCCCAAAACCACCCCTTGCAAGTCCCATTTCATGACCCTGTCAGCATGTCCCCTCCATCTAACCATTACGGGTCATACCTTTCTCGTTCATTTCCCAATCACCATTCTACACGTCAACCGAGTACACACATCATATGTCTTTCACCTTTCCCCCTCATGCTCTAAAGGACCCGTTGGCCATTTATTACTGGACACATACCCGTTGTTCACCTGACCTGTCCTTTTTTCGCCCAACGAATACTCTTTCACTAAATTCCAACCCTGTTTCGGTCTTTCACATTCCACTCGCCTCCCTGATCAGAGAGCCATAGTATCTTCATCTGGAGAAACCTTTTTACTTATTACACCCGAGGCCATCGATCAAATGATGCAGGTACCCAAAGCCAAACCCCGTTGTCCCCTCACAATCGAAATTCTGACAAAAATGTATCAGAAACTATCTTTTCCCCAAAGAGAAAAAATCTTTGAGCTTTTCCTCCCACAAGATGCCCAATTTCCTAAGAAGAATCCTCCTTATCATTCCTCCATATTTTCTGAAAAGGGAAACCAGATTATCTCAACACTGTGTTGTTTTCTCAGTTACTTCTCAGACGAATGGGTGGATGAACCTATCCTAGGTTTCCTGTCCATTTTCTCTGTTGAAGAGAAAATTGCCACCTAGTTTGACTACAACAGTTTTTTGGCTGAAAAACCTGCACGAGCAACTGACAAATTTCCCTATAGAAGGCATGTTATGGTATTCTTCAATACTGGCCTACATGTTTATGTTCTATCAAGTAAACAATTTTTTCTTTCTCATGCAGGAAATAGACAAGGACAAAAAACCACAAACAGTAACTTTATGGACGTTGCTGCTCAGAAGAAACTCCACTGAGTTTAGTTTCAAACAGTTCATTGAGTTGTTTTATCACCCAGTGGTAAGCATGCTCAGTGGAAGAAGAAAACCAAGGATAAATGAGGAGATACAAAGAGTTCTGCACCTTTCGGAACTCGCAAAGACCGGGGACTAGTTCCTATATCAGAATCATACAAAGATCAGATTGTATGGGTGTGAACTAGCTCCATACAAATTGCCCAAGTATGTGCCTGTTCGAATATTTGCACTGGAGTATATTCGTTAGATGATAAACTCAAATGACATTCATTTTGTGTCTCTGAAGAAAAAACAACAGATGAGGATTAAAGGGAAAACAGGATCGTTTATCTGCAACAGTCGAGCTGTTGGGGAAGAGGCAAATAAACTATTAAAGGAAATGAAATTTTGAACCAGTTTCATTTGGAATTATGATCCAAGTGGGATCATTGCATAGATGATATCCAAAAACAAAATTTCACCTTATGCTCACACCCTTAAACAAAAAATTGAAAATTATGTGAACCAGACAGAGTGGGAGGCAAATACTCTAGTAGATACTGAACAACAAGAATCTCCTTCAGTCTCTTTTTCACAGACTACCACTCCACAGGTACCAAAGGAAACAAGGCCAAGAAAGGATGCCTCTCCTTCATCCACTGAGGTATCAACAAAAAATTTTCAGGTATACAACAAAAGACCCAACACCACTCACAATACTCACATGTCTGGTGAGGAAAAGCCCTACTCTGCCAAAGTGATTGAGGGAAAACATTATCTGGTGTCCGCTTCTTCTTCAAAGAAGTAGACGAATATTGTTGTGACCACCCAAACTCCAAAAGGATCTATACCTCTGAACATTTTCAAAAAATATGACATGATTAAAAAGAAGAACCAGATGCTGACCAACAACACCTACGCTCAGTTCTGGAAGCAAACCTCCATAGCACAACACAGATTGTTGTCAAGTTTTGACATAGAGAAAGGAAGAATTCATCTGGAATTTCTTCAAGCACAGGTGTCTCAACCCAAAGAGATCACTGACTACAAAAGTTCAACTATTGTTTTTGACACCAAACAAGTCCATCCTGCTGACCAGATGGATTTGCACAGACAAACTGGAGAAATGGTTTTCTCCACATTGGCACATGCTTCCTCTATGGCAGAAAAATTATGGGTATCTCTAAACAATGGTCAGGCCCAATTGAAGATGGAAAAAATATCTTCTTTTGCAAAGTATAACAGAATAAAATCCTTAGAGGATTTAGTGCTCAAGATTGGGTATGATCCCTCGAATGTAAAAGAAGCAGAGGAGATGTTAAAGAAAAAGAATGTCGACATTGCATCTCTGAGAAAGCAGCTGAAATTTCCACCAATAGAGGATTCAAAAGCCAAAGAAATAGCTGATATAGAAGACGATAAAGAGGAATTGTTGAAGCTAATCATGCAGTAGAACGCACAGATAAAGGAAATGGAGGTAGAATTGGAAAGGTTATTGAAAGAGAAGGAACAATCAACCCCAATGGAATTCATTCCATTGAGTGTAGTTCCCCTTGCAGAAGTCAGTACAGCAACTGTTCCAACAACCACTACAACAGAAATTCCATCGGCAACTCCATTGACAGCAATGGAAAAAAATGTGGAGCTAGCAAAATCCATGGAGGAGATGACTCTGCAAGGAACAAAGATCAATAGGCTGAAAATGGAGGTTGAAAGTCTCCAGGAACTCAAGTCTTCCTTCCAAACAAGATACAACATTGAAAGACAAGTATCAGAGAAGCTCAAGCAGGAAATATGACAGCTTCAGAAACAAACAATGGCAGGTAAGACATTAGAAGAGGCTAAGGAAAATATCTTGACAGATATATCCAACTCCATAAACAAAATTTGGCCCATGGTGCAAATCATGTTTGAGAAACATGATCTGGTGCTGAAGAGTAGACAGGCCATTGACAGGATAAGAAGAGAGCTGGGTGAAATCCCATGGTAGCTAATGAGATCATCAAGTTTTTGAATTCAAAAACCAAGGAAGAGCTTGAAAACCTGAAAGTTGAAGACAGAACATAGACTATCCTCGAAGTCAAAAGAGTGTTGACCAAAAGAGGATTAATGTTGCAGTTGGAGGAGAAAGCTCAGAACATGGACATGGGAGTTCATAGGTTTTTTAACAAGCTTGAGGCCTTACAGAAAAAGGGCCTTCTAGGATTACATGTCCTAAATGATAAATTGATGACCTTATCCAATTATAAGCAAAAGATTGCCACCATTGCCAAATACAGTTCCAAGTTCTCAGGGATATAGGGAAGCATCATAGGCAAAGCATTCTTGGAGAATTTGTAGCCTGACCTCAACATACAACACGAAATCAAGTATGTTTTCCTCACCAAGCCGAATTTTTCTAAGTATACCGAGATGGATGAAATATACCACTGACTATTGAAAGTTACCATCCCCGATACACAAAGATGGGATGAGTTGTGCGAATTGATTGAGTAAAGATAAAGGTCTCGTCCAAATCAACGTCCAGTGTAGTCAAAGTCATGTGAATGACTCACCAATGGTCTTCCCCAAAATCAACATGAGAGATTCGATGCACCATCATCAATTCCTATATTTTTGCATCTTGTTATCTAGATAGTTAAAATTAGCATCTGCCACGTCCTGATCACTGATGACAGGGTCACTTGTAATTTTGATTATAAATACTTCAAATTTTGAAGTACTAAGGGTTGATCGTTACGCCCGAGCAAGCTGTAATCGATGTAATTTTTATCAAGAGGTCATTCCAGTAATACAAAGAGACGTCTCACAAGATTCTCGCGTGTTAGTTGTTGGAGAAGTTTCCTCTGTCTTCGTAAAAAAAAATCATTCGCAGTTATCATGTTGTTTTTCTAATCTAATCTTTAAAAGAAGTTAAAGTTGTAGAATTTTCCATCGCGTACTCTGTTCCTAATATTTTACAGATCTAAATGTTTTCCTTCTGATGTTATAACAAAGAAATTATTAATTTCTTTTTTGTTTTAACTGATATCTCACTTTTTCAGCAATCCATCATTTTATTTCTAAAGAATCCAGCAGTTGCACTACCTTGCCCTGTAAAATGAATATTGTAAAAACTATCCTTTGATCTCCATTTTTATAAACTAGACCCCATATCCCAATAGAAGCGTAAGTGACATTCAACCATTTTATTAAAAAATAAAAATAACTTGGTACTATTCTTTTCTAACTAGCCTAAGATCTGGAAATCCAAACAAATCTAAATCTTACAGAGAGTTCCCTCTCTGAAACTAGCAGGACTAGATCCCAATTTCGAAGAGGTTGGTAAGGTTACCTCCTGTAAAAAATTTCTTCCCTTTTACAACCTCTAGGAATTTACAGAGTGATAACATAATTGGTGACTCCACTAGGGAATCTGAACAGATTTCCAATCCTATGCTTTCTTTTTTCTATACAAAGAAAACCTTATTTCTGAACAAGTCGTAAAATCTAAATATATTAAGAGATAATGTTCAAAGGTTGTTTAGATTTGTATATAATTAATTTAAGTTTTTCTTAAAAGAAAAATAAAATAAAAAAATTAGAATTTTGGCTACCAAAAGAATTTTTACTAGATCTCATCCAAATCCAGAACCTGCAACTGCAATAGACAATCCCAAGAAATTACTCAAAAAGAAAACCGTTACGGAAGGTTCGAGAAGTCACAGTCCCTTTCACAGATCTCCTTCCCTCCCAGAAAAACTGGTTTCCCTCCAAGATCTTGAGTTTGATATCCCTTTTGAAATAATCCTTTTTAGAACAAAATCAGACAACTTTGTAAGTGAAATTGTGTTGGATCAAACCATCCTGCAACCTAAGACTCTTGAAATTATCTCACCCAGGGAAGATTTTGATCAACTTTTTCTCCGGGAATTTGATAAATTAGAAGATTTGGTGGCTAATCTTGATCAAGCCTTGGAAAGATCTCACTTCCAGTGGTCGGTCGAACTTTCTACCTAAACGATTGTTGCAGCCTCTATGAAACCTCAAACAATTCACTCTACACCCCCTAGCCCTTTGTCCTCCACTTCATCTGTTACATCCCATCCAATCATACAGGTTAATGTTCAAGCTCATCCACCATATATGGCAACAAGATATGCTCCCTTGGTGTTGGATGCTCCTTTGCATGCCATGCCTCAAGATTATCAAACTAGACTCCCTCAGTATGACAGTACTGGTTCTATTAATGCACAACAACATGTTGACAAAATGAATGATTATTTTGATCTGCAGAAAGTAGATGAAGCTAATGTAAAAATGAGATTATTTTCACAAAGAATGACTGGGGATGTTAAAAAGTGGTTTAAAGACTTACTTCTTGCTTTGATAACTGATTTTTCCGCTTTTCACAGAAGTTTTCTGGGCAGATGGGAGGTTAAGAAAAATCCACTCCAGATATTATCAAAGTATGAGAACATCAAGAGTAATCAGGGAGAAACAGTGCAAGATTACTGAACCAAGTTCAATAACCTTTACAATTCCATCCCTGCTGACATAAAACCCCCTCAAGGTTTAGAACTAATTAAGTTTCCAGATGGATTTGACGTTGATATGTCATATCAACTAAGGGAAAGAAATTCAGCTACTCTGGAAGGCATGCAAAAAAGCGCAGTAAGCGTGGAGGCTAACCTACTATCTAGAAGGGCCAGGAAGAGAACATAGAGGAGGGTCACAATCAAAGAGGAACCTTCCACATCCTCTTCAGATGCCAAATTGGAATCTTTAGCCAGAGCGATGGAAAGAATGATGGAGAGACTTACTATAGCTGAAAGAAATCCTCCCAGGGATAACCAAGCTACGCCTCCAATTTGGAACCCAAACTTCAGAAGAACTCTGTCCCAAATCCGATAGAGAGATCTTAGGGATCAAAGAGAACAGAGGGGGGTAGATCAACAGATCAGACCACCCCTCCAGGAGAATTACGTTGATGATGGGGAGGAGGTACTCAAGGAATTCGATGACACTCATATAAACCTCATGGGCTTTCATGATGATGAATCCATTTTCCTCACCCAGGAAGAGCACGAGATTTTCCTTCTTTCACAAACAAAGGTAAATGAGGAAGCAAATGAAACAGAACAGGAGGATTTTGAGAATGCTATTATGGAGGTACACAGGTAGTATAACTTGAGGAGAAACATAGAAAATGACAACCCTCCAAAGAAGACTGCTGAAACAAAGAAGGGTAATGAAACAACGAAAATAGTCGAAACCAAAAAGACCTCAAAAAACCCTCCCAAGAAGATCCTTGAGAGAAATAATGTTGAATCTTCTACACCAAAATCTTCAGAGATTCTACAAAGAGAAAATCAGATGGAAGTTTCACCAATCAGTCAAACAAGCCAACCAAGGGCATCTAGCTATAGATTTCCAACAGATAAACCAAAAGTACAGATCTTAAACAAATTTTCCACTGCATTCAGCCTTGAAGGGGAATTAGCTAAATTGAAAATTCCCATTCCCCTCTTTGGGTTAATGAACAAGAATTCTTACAGGTCACAGGTGATTAAAGCTTTAAGCATCGAACCCAAGATAGGTACTAAGGCTTTGAATGTTGGATCTGCAAATCATTCAGACACAGTAAATCTTGTTGATGACCGACCAGAGCTCATGTTTGGTCCTGAAGTAGATGGTCAGACTAATAATGGGGATGTCGTACCTTTTTACATCAATCTAAATATCCATGACTTGATATTACACAATGCTATGTTGGATTCGGGTGCCTCTCATAACCTGATGCCCAAGGCAGTGATCGAAAATTTGGGACTTAAAGTCACCAGACCCTACAAGGATTTGTATTCTTTTGATTCCAGTAAGGTTAAATGTATAGGCCTAATCAAAGACTTATGCATCACTGTAGCCCAAATTCCAAAAAAGAGTGGTAATGGATATAGTAGTTGCGAACATTCCCCCAAAGTACGGTATGTTACTATCGAGGTCATGGGGAGCTAAGCTGAAAGGAAATCTACAGCTAGACATGTCTTATGCCACTGTTCCAGTCTTTGGAAAACAAAGAAGACTGTACAGGGAAACTTTGATGAAATACATGGTCAGTAGTTAAGAAAAACCTCATAATTACCCCCTGTACTCGACACACTCCAACCTGGATTCTTTCATCTTATACAATGACGGTGACCTGGAAGGACAAATTGCCCAGCTGGAAAGTGACACAACTGATTCAAAGGAAAATAAAGAAATCATCGAGGCAAGAGAGGTCGAAACTATGGAAAGTGAGGGACTGCCAGTAGATTTTTGGAGCATGGACTTCGATGGTGCAGTGAGAAAAGAGGGAGCCAGAGATGGAGTTTGGTTACATAATCACAGATCAAGATATTCAGAGAGCCATTCCTACAAACTAAACTTTCAATGAACTAACAACATAGCTGAGTACGAAACTTTGATGCTCGGCCTGAAACTATTGAAGAAAGTTGGTGCCAAGCAGATAATGGTAAGGGGTGATTATGAATTGATTATCAAGCAAATCAAAGGTGAGTATGCAACAAAACATCCCAGACTTAGAGCCTATAGGAATGTTGTTTTGGATGCTCTTAAATTCTTTACTGAGATTGACTGACAGATAATTCCTAGGGGACAAAATATACTCACAGATGGGCTAGCTACATCAATAGCTACCTGTAAAATCCCTTTTCATCCCACTCGCAAGTACACAGTGGAGGTGAAGTGCAGACCAACCATTCCTGACAACATCAGATATTGGTAGGTATTTGGAAATGATGATCAGATCAAAGATTTTCTACAATGTAAGAATGATTTTGAATGTACAAACATAGATTTAGAAAATGATGATGAATTTGTAAATAAATCTATATTTAAGAATGGTAGTGTAAATAAAATAGATGCTGAAGAATTAAATGAAAATGAGGTAGATTATGATATTCTGCAGTTGAAAAATAATGTGTTACCTATAGGTTTAGTTCTATTGGAAGACTTGTTTGGTTTTAACGATGTAGCCAGAAAACCAAAAATTGAAGCTAGTGGTAAAGAGGTTGAAGAGTGCAACATAGGAACAGAAGAAAACCCCAAAATGATAAAACTGTCTAAATCTCTGCCACCGGAGAAAAAAAGAAAATACATTGAACTTTTTAAGGAATATATAGATGTTTTTTCCTGGGGCTATGAGGACTTAAAATCCTATGACACAAGTATCATACAACATCAGATTCCCATAGAAGAAGAACACAAACCTTTCAGGCATAAACTTAGGGGAATCAATCCCAAGTTGCTTCCCATGATAGAGAAAGAAATCAAAAAGATGTATGATGCAAAAATTATAGTTCCCTTGAGATTTTCCAAATGGGTTTCTAACCTAGTTCCTACCAAGAAGAAAATCGGTGAGATCAGAATTTGCATAGATTTCAGAAATCTGAACAAAGTCTCTCTTAAGGAAAATTACCCATTGCCCAAAATGGACCATATTTTTCAAAACGTAGTTGGGTCTAGTAGGATTTATTTATTAGACAGTTTCTCGGGTTACAACCAAGTCCTGGTTCACCCAGAAGATCAAGAGAAGACAACATTCACCACACCCTGGGGAACCTTCATGTATGTGAAGATGCCTTTCAGATTGATGAATGATGGTGCCACATTACAAAGGGCAATGGATATTGCTTTGTGGACGAACTAGGAAGATTTATAGTCATATATCTGGATGATGTGACTTTATACTCCCATTCTGACGAAGAACATTTGCAGCATCTCAGATGAGTGTTTGATAAATGTAGAAAATTATGGATTTCATTGAATCCAAAGAAGTCTTTGTTCGGATTAGAGGAAGGCAAGTTACGGGGACACATAATCTCCAAGGATGGAATCAAAATCGATCCCAATAGGATAGAAGCCATTCATAAGGTGGAACACCCTAGGAACTTAAAATAACTGCAATCATTCATAGGAAAAATAAATTTCCTTAGAAGGTTCATGCCCAACTTGGCCGAACTTCTTATGAACATCACTAACATGTTGAAAAAGGATGCAAAAATCAAATGGAACACTGAAGCCAAGCAGTCTTTTGAACAGGTAAAGCATGCACTTACCCAAGCTCCAGTTCTGATCAGCCCAGACTATTCCAAAGATTTTTATCTTTTCTCTTTTGCATCTGAGCACACTATAGCAGCAGTATTGTTGCAAAAAAATAGTGAAGGGTACGAGCAACCCATAGCAATTTTCATCAAAGCTTTAAGAGACGTTGCATTGAATTATAATATTATGGAGAAACAAGCCTTTTCCCTAGTAAAGGCTATAAATGATTTTAGAGTCTATATTCTCCATTATCACACAATTGCATACGTTCCAAATGCAGTGGTAAAAGATATCCTGACTCAGGATAATCCATATGGAAGAAGAGGGAAATGGATTGCGGTCATTATGGAATATGACATCGAAATAAAGCCTACTAAATTGATCAAAGGACAGGATTTGGCCAAACTAATGGCATAATCAAATTGTAATGCTCTAGATATCAATTTCTTCGCTGCAGTTGACGAACAGGAAGAGCAGGCGACTCCAAAGGTAAAAGAGGTATTATTAAACTCTCCCTGGTATGCAGACCTCATTTTTGTACTTCACAACTTACAAGCTCCTCCTGGTTTAACTAAGACCAAAGCCAGATTTATCAAACTGAAAGCATTAAAATTTTGTATTCTAGAATCTAATCTTTATTGGAAAGATACTAGTGGTATTTTGCTTAATTTCCTGTTGAAATATGAAGCTGACAAAGTTCTACATGAGTTCCGTGCAGGAGATTGTGGAGGACATCTGAGTTGGAAGACCACAACCAACAAAATCTTAAGAGTTTGTCTCTATTGGACTACATTGTTCGTTGATGTTCATAACAAAGTTACTTCTTGTCATAAATGTTAGGTTTTTGAAGGTAAAAAGAAGTTGCTACCTCTTCCCATGAAACCCATATCAGTTGAAGCCCCTTTCCAACAATGGGGTTTGGACTTTATTCGAGAAATACACCCATCCTCTTCAGGCCAACACAAGTGGATCCTCACATCCACGAACTATTTCACCAAATGGATCAAGGTTGTGCCATGCAAGCAAGATACTGACTCTGTTATCATAAAAAAATTTAAAAACTAATATCTTATCTCGTTTTGGGTGCCCCAGGAAAATTATAGCTGACATTGTCGTGACTTTCAGATCCAAAAAACTCATATATTTTTGCATCCATTACCACATTACGTTGGGGCATTCCATAGCCTATTACCCTCAGGGAAATGGGCTAGTTGAGTCCTCGAACAAAATTTTGGTGAATATCCTCAAGAAAACATTACAAGAAAACAAGAAGTCCTGGAATAATAAATTGGTTTTTGCACTATGGGAAGATAGACTGAGTAATAAAAGATCAATTTTTGTCTCTCCATATCAACAGGTATATGGCACTGAGGCGATTTTTCCTACTTCTCTGGGAGTTCCAGTTATGAAATTATTGCAGGAAGCTCAGGCAGAGCCTAATGATATTCAAAGAAGAATAAATCAAATGATTCAGTTACAGATATCTAGAGAAAAAGTGTACAACAGAACTCAAGTGATCCAGGAAAATATAAAAAAGATTTATGACAAGAGAACCAAAGAGGATAACTTTGAATTGGGTGATCTAGTTTTTAAATGGGACTCCAGAAATGAAGATAAAGGTAAACATGGAAAGTTCGATAGCCTATGGAAGGGTCCTTACACCATTCAGGCCTACAGAGGAAATAATGCTTTCCTACTTAATAATAATGATGGATCAGACCTGCTAGGGGGACTTGTAAATGGCAGGATGTTGAAGCATTACCTTCTGCCTCAATAGAGAGATCACCATTCCCTTTCCATTGTACATATCATTTATTTTATAGGCACTTTGTGTGTAGGTGCTTTTGTTCAGGTGTTTGAATCCCACAGAGAAGGCCCTAAGACACTGAATAATGTCATCAAAATTTTCAAAATAAACCAAGTCAGATAGTAGAAGAAGCTCTAGAGGAATTTTTTCAAGACAACAAGAAACATGATTCTTGTCACCTCACAAGGAGGGTACCATCCCTAGGTGGAGCCACTGTTATAACCCTATCATTTATAGGATCAACTGTTGATTGTAATTTTGTTCCTTTAGTGTTTTTGACTTGTAGATATTGTTGTATTCTAGAAAAGAAAAAACAAAACAAAACAAAACAAAGAAAAGAAAAAAGAAAAGAAAAGAAAAGAAAAATAAAAGAAATAAAAAAATGAGAAAAATAAAAAGAGGGAATAAAAGAAAATAGATAAAGCCCCATGAAATGATAATGACTTGATCCATACAGTTTAAACATGGCCAAGTATTTTAAGTTTAAGTATTTAGAATTAGTGAATAAGCTTGGCTAAACTATCTAATCTTAGCCAAGTAATTAGGTTAGTTAGCGAATAAATTTGACCAAACAGTCTAATCTTGGTCAAATAGCCCCAAGCTAGAGTATTTTCTTAGCCCAACAATCTAAGCTGGGCTAAAGGTGCAAATAAGTAGGTTAGGACATAGGTTAGTTAGTTTCTCTTCAATAAAATATGTAAGATGATCAATCAAAAATGCATGATCTTGATGGTGAAATGTTTTTCTAACCCTATGGTGACAAAAGCAAGGGAAGCAACACACAAAACCCATAAAAGGTCATTAAGCCTAAATTTTGCCTCATATACTAAATTGCACCCCAGAGATTAAAGATCGGGCCTAGATCTACGACTAAGATTTTGTTGCCCATATCTATGGCTCTGATGAGTTTTCGGACCCCTCGACCGTTCTACCTTTAACGTTGAGGG
>ML795298.1:369341-389269 GCA_009831015.1 Picea engelmannii
ATCTTTTGCAAAGGATAACATAATAAAATCCTTAGAGGAGTTAGTGCTCAATATTGGGTATGATCCCTCGAATGTAAAAGCAACAGAGGAGATGTTAAAGAAAAAGAATGTTGACATTGCATCTCTGAGAAAGCAGCTGAAATTTCCACCAACGGAGAATTCACAAGACAAAGAAATAGCTGAGACAAAAGACGAGAAAGATGAATTTCTTAAGCTAATCATGCAGCAGAATGCACAGATA
Source organism: Picea engelmannii (assembly GCA_009831015.1). Classification (NCBI taxonomy): domain Eukaryota; kingdom Viridiplantae; phylum Streptophyta; class Pinopsida; order Pinales; family Pinaceae; genus Picea; species Picea engelmannii. The sequence goes on from ML795298.1 coordinate 369,583, forward strand.
AAGGAAATGGAGGCGGAATTGGAAAGGTTATTGAAAGAGAAGGAACAATCAACCCCGATGGAAGTCATTCCATTGAGTGCAGTTCCCCTTGCAGAAGTCAGTACAACAACTGTGCCAACAACCACTACAACAGAAATTCCATCGGCAACTCCATTGACAGCACTGGAAAAAACTATGGAGCTAGAAAAATCCATGGAGGAGATGACTCTGCAAGGAACAGAGATCAATAAGCTGAAAATGGAGGTTGAAAGTCTCCAGGAACTCAAGTATTCCTTCCAAACAAGATACAACATTGAGAGACAAGTATCAGAGAAGCTCAAGCAGGAAATACAATAGCTTCAGAAACAAACAGTGGCAGGGAAGACATTAGTAGAGGCTAAGGAAAATATCTAGACAGATATCTCCAACTCCATAAACGAAATTTGGTCCATGGTGCAAATCATGTTTGAGCAACATGATCTAGTGCTGAAGAGTAGGCAGGCCATCGACAGGATAAGAAGAGAGATGGGTGAAATTCCCTCGACAGCTAACGAGATCATCAAGTTTCTGAATTCAAAAACCAAGGAAGAGCTTGAAAACCTGAAAGTTGAAGACAGAATAGAGACTATCCTTGAAGTCAAAAGAGTGTTGACCAAAAGAGGATTAATGTTGCAGTTGGAGGAGAAATCTCAGAACATGGACATGGGAGTTCAGAGGTTTTTTAACAATATTGAGGCCTTACAGAAAAAGGGCCTTCCAGGCTTACTTGTCCTAAATGATAAATTGATGACCTTATCCGATTATAAGAAAAAGATTTCCACTGTGGCCAAAGACAGTTCCAAGTTCTCAAGGATACAGGGCAACATCACAGGCAAAGCGTTCTTGGAGACTTTGCATCCTAACCTCAACATACAACATGAAATCAAGTACATTTTCCTCACCAAGCTGAGTTTTTCTAAGTATACTGAGATGGATGAAATCTACCGCCGGCTATTGAAAATTACCATCCCAAGTACACAAAGATGGGATGAGTTGTGCAAATTGATTGAGTAAAGATAAAGGTCTCGTCCAAATCAACGTCCAGTGTAGTCAAAGTCATATGAATGACTTGCCAATGGTCTTCCCCAAAATCAGCATGAGGTATTCGGCGCACCATCATCAGTTCCTATATTTTTGCATCTTGTTATCTAGATAGTTAAAATTAGCATCTACCACGTCCTGATCATTGATGACAGGGTCGCTTGTAATTTTGATTATAAATACTTCAAACTTTGAAGTACTAAGGGTTGATCATTACGCCCGAGCAAGCTGTAATCGATGCAATTTTTATCAAGAGATTATTCCAGTAATACAAAGAGACGTTTCACAGGATTCCTGTGTGTTAGTTGTTGGAGAAGTTTCCACTGTCTCCGTAAAAAAATTTATTTCTCAGTTATCATGTTGTTTTTCTAATCTAATCTTTAAAAGAAGTTAAAGTTGCAGAATTTTCCATCGTGTACTCTGTTCCTAATCTTTTACAGATCTAAATGTTTTCCTTCTGATGTTATAACAAATAAATTCTTAATTGCTTTTTTGTTTTAACTGATATCTCACTTTTTCAGCAATCCATCATTTTATTTCTAAAGAATCCAGTAGTTGCACTACCTTGCCCTGTAAAACGAATCTTGTAAAAATTGTCCTTTGATCTCCATTTTTATAAAACAGACCCCATAGCCCAATAGAATCATAAGTGACATTCAACCATTTTATTAAAAAATACAAATAACTCGGTACTATTTTTTTTTAACTAGCCTAAGATCTGGAAATCCAAACAAATCTAAATCTTATAGAGAGATCCCTCTCTGAAACTGGTAGGGCTAGATCCCAGTTTCGAAGTGGTTGGTTAAGGTTACCTCTTGTAAATTATTTCTTCCCTTTTACAACCTCTGGTAATTTACAGAGTGCTAACATGTCAAATGAGAGAGACATACCTTTGAAGGCCTAGAATACATTTTGGATGACATAACCTATCGCTCACATGCCAAACGTTTTTTCTAGGAGAGGGAAAATGTCACCTTTAGAGGCATGACATCACCTAGGAGGGCTAGGGTTTGGTGGTGAGGTTATCATTCATTGTCACAAGGAATTTTTGAGGAGAATGAGGCTTTGACCATGAAGAAAATGACTTGGATGATTGACATGTGTCTTTGAGAAGCCTAAATACATTCCTCCAACACCAACGACTTTCTCCTAGTGTCAAAACATCCCTTAAAGGGTTGGCGTCACCTTGAGTCAGGGTTTCTTTTTGTGTAAAAGTAAATTTTAAGTGAATTGTTTAATATTGTTTTGTAAAAGGGGAAAAAATAGGGTTGTTGACCCCTAGTCTTGTGGTTTACCCTAAAATTATGTGGACGAACTATTTTGGAGAAAATTTGTATAAATAGAGATCATAAGATCTCATTTCATAACATAACTCTCCCATTGTGAGAAGTATTGGACTGAAATTTCTGCTATCTTTGGCTAGTTCTCTCTCTTGTGCTCTTGTTTATTGCCATCTCTTGGATTATTGGTTGATGGAAGTGATTCTCTAGTGTTGGAAGGATATTCTCTTGCTATTGTGGTGGTTTGTCTTAGATTTTTCTTTGAATTGGTAAGGTTTTTACATTGTTGCTATCATTTTTTGTTCAAGTCAAGGCTATTTTCTAGAGCTAGGTGGGAAGTATAAGGGAATACACCCCCACCTTAGTCTCCATCACTTTATTCTTACATGTTATTGGTTTAACAAGGTTTTTCTAAGAGAAGTATAAGGGCATACACCCTCTTAGCCTAAACCCTAGCCAAAGATATTTGCCTTGGGGAGTAAGAGGATTTACACCTCCAAGGAGGTAGTACCTCTAGCTCTTTCTTTGCTTGAATCCATTAACCCAATTATTGAAGGCACTATCCATTTACTTGTTGCATTGGAGAAACAAATTGTTGCCTTGGTAAACATACAAAATAAGTTTTAAATTTGTCTCTTTGGGAAAGTGTTCCTTGTGCCTTTGGCTCCCTTTCCTCATTGAGGCATCCCCTTTCAACCACAACTTCTTGCTTTTGTTAAAAAAATAATCTACAGACATTAGGGCTCTACAAAAAACTGACCTTGTAATGCTTAATAACTCCTAAACTAACCCTGGGATTTAGCCCTAACTTTACCCTAACCCTCTACCAAGCCTAGCACACCTATTGGGATATTTAGAGGTGGTTTCTAGTGGCTGATTTTTCTATTGTTAAGCTTGGTTTCATACAGCCATAAGGCTGATAACATCACTGCAGCAAACTTTTGTTTCAGCCTCCCTCTTTGTGATTAAGTTATTTCTTAATCAGTTTTTAGTTGAACTAGCTTCCTCTAGCTTGCCTCTTTTTTATTTTATCATATTCTTAGCACTCATATTGAAGCATTTGCTATATTTGTTGAGCTGATATATATCATTTATTTTTTCTGCAATTAGGGATAGTAAGATTAAATTTCTTGTCCAACTAACATATTACATCATATGCGTTGTTTTCCTTGTGTCTCGGGCATGTATTCATACTTGGAGGGTCACTCAACTCATTTGGAAACCCTTGAAACTTGCAAAGACTCTTTCCCAAGATCTTCATACCACTTAGAATTGACCTCTAGGGACATACATTCATACTTATCATTTTCCATCTCGTTTCCCCATAGGGTCACTGAGATTCCCCCCTTGAGGTGACTACCTCACCTCTAAAGTGACAGGGACACCTCCTTAAGGTGACGCTGGGTAGGTTCCCTCCTATTTGTTTCCAATTGGTGGTTGGGTCAGGCTATTCCCAACCTACAACTTGTGCGATAACATGGCATGTTGATGAAGACTCGGAAAGTAAGTGGGGGAGTTGAGGGACTATTGAGCAGAGAATGGGCACACTTCCTAGGGTGGGACATGCATGTGGGGAATGAAGAACTGTAGGATGTTGGTTTGAGTTGGAACCTATGAATGAGCTTTCCTATTGTCTGAGATACCTTAGTCGGGTTAGGACTCCTTTACCCAGGTGGATTTTAGTCTCAACTCGAGGGTGACCCATTGTTGAGCATTATGAGCAGTGTGGTCTAAGGTTGGGAGGAATGTGGAAGGTCTGAACATAGTTTTTGTTATTTTAAATCAAATATAAGTGTCAATTGTGTTTTAATTCATATGTTGTGTTAATATTTATGCATTTTTTCATGGAATTTTCCCATGTTTGTTGCATGCATATTTTTGTTATTATTTGGTATGAATCTGTGCATTTGAAGAGTATTTTTATGATTTAAATTAGTATCAGAGTTTGAAATTTTATGTGGCATAGCCCGGAAGGTGGTTGGGGATGTTGCATGCTCCATTGAGGGTGTGAAGGCAACCCTTTCTTCTTTCCTTATATGAATTTTAGCATCAACTTCAAGGAGTGTGAACTCTTTCAAATATTGCATTTGGACAAATAAACTTGTTACCACTAAATTCAAAATTTAATTTATTTCCATTGATATTTTTTCCAATTTTATTTTTAATATGATATATTTTGTGTTCATTATATATATATATATATATATTAATGAGTTAACTTGATCAGTTTGTATTGAATTCTCTCAAGGCACAACTTATTGAGAGGTCATGGGTTCATGTCCGGTAAAATCCCTCTAGATTAGTTGTACATATTGTAGGCCGATGGTGGGAAGCCCAAGGGATGCTTCCCTACATTTGTGGATGACATCTCTAGTAAAACCATCAATGTAGACTAGTGCACTTAACTAGCCAAATATCCAACAATGTTGATGAGGACAACCAATTAAGATAGCCCTTTGAACTCTTATATATGTATGTATGTAACATTTAAAAATGTATAAAAAGAAGAATCTATATTTTAAAAATGACAAACAAAAATAACAAAATAATCATTAATATTTTCCATTTTAATCCCAAAAATATTTTTTTAAGTTTTTTGTTTATGTTACTAAAATGACTAGAGAAAAATGTTTCTTCCATCAATGTACAAATAAATGATTATCTTTTAGCTGCCTCAATTTAAAAATAATTAAAGAATGAAAAATTATCTAGAAATGTGTGTAGGGTATACTATGAATTTTGTATATTGTAGTTTTGAAAGCCATTACTTAAATTTAGGGTGGACATGTGCAAGGGGGTCACTCTAGATTCTGATGGAAATTAAAAAAAACAATTGTTGTTGGCGGCTAGGGATAGTAAAAACAATGAGGTAGAGGCATTGGGAATATCCCAATTACTAGTGTTTCTTAAGGATAGAGGAGTAATTCTTGTCATAGTAGAAAGATATTTTGTTGTTGTCATTTAACATTTGTGCTTTCACCCATCACTGGAAAATGCACAATTAGGAAGGATTATTAACAAAGTTCAAAATTTGGTTGAATATTTTCAAGCAATTGAATTCTTCCAAGTGCTTTGAAGTTATAACTCACAAGTCGATACCATTTAGAAAACAAAGGGAGTGGGCCTAAGGGAAAGAAATTGTCATATAAATGGGGGGTGTCATTTCATTCCCCCTGAGCCCTCCCATGAAAATTATATTAATTGTAATTTATTACTAGAATTTCCAAAGAATCACAACTGTCATCTCATTCATGTTAGGACATGGTTAGAGTTAAAGATTATGTGAACCTCTATACTCTCTCATTCAATGTTGGTTGTGATGGAAATGTTTGAATCTCTTGTGATTAGATGGGAGATTTCTTGTGGTATTATTTTTACTCCCTTATAGTTTGAGTGCATTTCTCTAGTAGTTTCAAATAGTTGGGGTTGTCAATGTCCACTAGCTTTGGTATCTCCATTGGTGGTTTTGAGGGTGTGTTGTTTGAGGACAATTTACAGTTGGGTTTTTAGGAAGTTTGGTGCATTTTTATGGTCATTGCTTCAATGTTGGGCCCCATAGTTTGGGATAGCTTTGGTAAATTCATTAGGATATTTTGGAGAAGTACTTTTGAAAGGAATATAATGGGATTGTGTGAGTCATTTAAAGTGAAACCTATGGAGAAATTTTCTTGGTTCAGTGGAGAATAAATAATGGATGGTTTTTAGCATCATTTTGAATGTTGTGTTTTGTGTGAGTTAGTAGAAGTTAGAAGAGGAATCACGAACTATGTCCATCAAGTGTCTGAGGCATAGGGTGAATTAACAATCTATACTAATAGATAGTCAATATGGCAAGAGGAATGGGAGTATATTAAAGCTACAGTGGAAGCTCAAGTTCAAGAAAAATATATCATAGTGTTATAGCAATATTTGCCTCACCCTATGCAAAGTTTCTTTGAAGGTCTGTTTCCATTTTCCTATGCAGACTTGAAGTCCCTTTTTGCAAATCCCAAAGCTAAAAACAATATTTTTCCACATATACGTGCCCTAACTATTGTATAGCATGTGTATACGTAGGTTGCACCAGTACAACCCATGTACATTGGGTTTTGTGCCCAAAATTAAAAAACAAGTGTCGAGTTTCCATGTCACGTCATGAGATCCATGATCCTTGACCTTCCATATACTAGAAACGTTCCACCTCGACCATAAAAGGGAAGGCTATAAAAGGGACATATCCGAGCTATGGAAAAGAGGAGAAGAAATCAACTTTGAGAGAAAAGTTACTTTGGAGAAATTATTCACTTCATGTTGAGTCTGCATCCCTTTGTCCTTTTAAGTCTGAACACATTGTTCAACCCCCAAGCTCTTCCCTACTTGATTGAAAACCTCATTGTCTCTATTATATGAGATTTCCTTTGGTGGAGGATTGAAGTGGTGGAGGCCCAGTTGGAAGGGACTTATTTTATTGATTATGAACCGTGCTGACATGGAAGTTTGCAATTCATTCAGTTCTGTCAATTACATTTTAATAGAAATACTCTTTTCTCATCTAATTAATATCTTGAAAATATTTGAATTTTTATTCCATGGGCATATTTGTTATGAATGTTGATGGATTATGCTATTGAATGTGCTAACTTTATATATTATCGCCATATTCTTGCATTTCTTGGTTGTTGAGGACAAGTTGCAGGTATATTCCTTTGAGTCAAGTGCTCAAAGATGGACTTCATCAAACCTCTGGATAAGGTAGGCTCTTTATCTTGTCTCGTTAGCATATTTTCTTATATAGAATGTCTGATATTAGAGTTGATTTCTACAGTAATTTCTGTATGTTGTGGTTTTCCCCTAGCCATAGAGAGATTTTTCTCATAACAGAATTGGAGACCATACTAGGGATAGAATCTTCTTTTCGGGGTCTGGAGTGTTTTTTTCCTTTGATTGCTCTCGTTTATATTGAGTTTCTTTTCGTCTGATTGCTTGACAACCTCTGTTCATTTTGAGTATGATTTTATTGGCCTTGTCCTTAGCCTAGCAGTGTTTTAACACATATACATGGGTTTTTTCCTAACAGTCATTTACATATGCATGTTTTCCTTCTACAAGATGTGTATATACGTAGTTTTCTCCTGAACAGTCATGTACACCATCATTTTCTCTTTGGTTTTTGAGTTTGATGTTTGTTGGGTTAGTTGTGATGGTTGTTGAATCTTCTTGGGTCTCTATTATGACTGTTAAGTGCCTATAGAATGATAAGAAACCTTTCTTTGGTTGAATTTCCGGGTGCTACCTTTCTTATCATCATTTTCATTAATTTTCCTTGCATCTCGGGCTGGGTGTTTGCTTCTTGATATCCTACTTGTTTTGTCTTTGTTTACATACAGTAGAATATTTATATCAATTTGTTGATTCAGTCCTGGCATTTTCATTCTTTTATATTGAAAATACAAAAATATTAGACATTTTGCAATATTGGCATTTGATTTGTTGGGTCCTTATCATTGATCTTAGTACATGTATAGAAAGATTGCATCTTATTGGGAATTGCAGAACTAAATTGAAAAGTGCATTTTGAAAATCTTATCATTTATTGGGATTTGAAGTTAGGACTTTGCATTTTATTCATATTCATTTATTTTACTTTCTGAGTCATAATATCATTAGTTTCATGCCCACACATTTTTTTTATTATAATAAAGGCCACTAAAAGAAACACTATAATTTAAATTTGATTAGAAACGATTTTATTTTCTAGGGTGCACAAACTAGCTTAGGATTTAGAGCCTTGGAATAGGATTTTGTGAGTAAACTTCTCCAAGGATATTAAATCAACATATGTGTCTAACTAAAGGAGTGGTGAAATCCATTGTATAATTGGTGACATCAAGAGGCTTCGCTTACACCGGAGTTAAGCACGAGGTCTCATAAATTTGGTTGAGAGGATATCCCCCAATACCTTCTTAGTGTCAGATATATTTCTAGGGATCTATTCATATATGGGGATCTTGCTAGTACCTTTATCTCTATGAGAGGCGATGCTTTCAAGGTTTCAAGCTTTGTTACCCTGTCCATACGGTAGACCTAATGTACGATTGTTCGCTTGCGCATCGATTATACAGTGGTTACTTAGTTGCTTGACATAGGTACCACATAGGTTACTTGCAGGGGTTATTTTGCAGATACCCTGGGTCAGATAAGGTTCGGACAACACACATCGTTTATGGAGGATTACCTATCCAGTGGGATCTAACCGTCTGGTTTTTAATCCCATGAGGGCCCTTATAACTGATTATGATACCTTCGATATTTTGCAAGGAGTCTCAGGCCCCTCTTGGGTGAGGCATACCTACTTTAGGGAGGGAGGCCCCTTTTCAGCCACTTTATCCTGTTTGTGTGCATATTGGCCTTTTGTTTATTTTAATTTAGTGTGATCCTTGATTACTAGTTGGCCTTAGGATTTGTTTTTATATCTCCAGTCTTGAGTCATCATGGAGCCATACCATCTTCCCCGCAGGTCTCGTCACTTGTTACAATTACCACCGCATTTTGATTCTTTGTCTTCTAAAAGGAGTAAAGTTATCAAACATGGTACACACACCTCCACTTAACAAACTTGTGATCATACAAGGATGAGTACTGAATCGAGTCAGAATTATATCAGGATTCCTTCAACTCCCATACCTACTATAGTTAACGGTACTCCTTCGACACCTTCAACCACAATGGTTGTAGTGACGGAGGTTCCTATCATCACTCTTGTCCATCCTATAGTGAATACTCAACCTATAGCCACGAACCCTTTTGGGTCCCTTTGTCACTTGTTAGGCTACAATATTCAGTCCATCCCTATGGAATCTAGCCCTTTTTCTTATGGTATGCCGAATTTCACATCGCAATTTTCATCCTCCATCCCAGCGTCTAGTCCAAATACTATTATTGGACTTGGGGGCACGACTCCTCCGCATACTCCATTTTTGTTTGGTGGTGCTCATGTCCCACAAATGAATCCTACATTTGGACGCCTTCCTCCTTTTAACCTAGGTCTAATCCTAGTCCTAATGATTTTGGATGGATTAACCAACCTGGTAGACAAGCTACTACTTACGGTCTGTCCTTTACACCTACCTCCTCTATATTGATTCTGACCAACACGTTTGGCATGGTGAATCCAACTTTATCCTTCGGATTCACACTCAAAGGAGGTCAGTTTCATACCTTGGGAAACCCCCAACCTGGATCCACTCCAGCTGGGGGTAGTTTTTACAACTCTCATCATAACATTCCTATTGGAATGGTGCGCAACCAACCCCTCATGAACTAGTGTGGAGGAGGGTCTTATAATCCCGAACAGGGCCATGGTGCTTACCAGAACCCTGGATGGGTTGTGATTCCCCAACAACAATATTTCCAGGGAGCTTGGGGCCAGATGTCGCAACCCCGTCTCCCTTTTCTGGCCACACTCAATTTTCTAGAATTTTCTAATTTAATGAATGACCTTGTGCGTCATGATCTGACATGGCCCACCGCCCCCACCAATCTTCCTTCTGATATTCCAAAATTAGAAGGAAAAACCGGTGAGGATCTTGGTGATCACATCAGTAATTTTCACCTTTGGTGCTCTTCGAACTCCCTTAATGACAATTCTATTTGGTTAATATTGTTTCAACGCACCCTCACATGGGTCACCATGAAATGGTATATCGAGCTACCAAGGGGGACATGTAGAAATTTTAATCAGATGGTTTTAGTCTTCCTCAACCACTTCCAATTTCCAGTAAGTTATGATGCGGGCATATAACGTATGTCGGCCTTTCGTGGAGACAAATCCACTCATATCTCAGATCACATATAGGAGTGGCGTAGATGGAAGAGGTTGATCAAGGCCTACATACCCTCAAAATTCCTACTAGAGTGGTTCCTTAAGTCTCTATAGCCTTATATTTTGAAGATGTTTCGACATCTGGGGTTACATCTGAGGAAGAAATGATTTTTAAAGACCAACAGTTAGATATCATATATGCTTATTCTAGGATGTTATACGAGATTCTTCCAGACACATCAAGGTCAAACTATGACCCTAGACAAAATCTTGGGCCTCATGATGATGGCATTGTAGGGTATGCCAATGTGAAATCTGCAGACTAGGTGACAAGCCATTTGAAAGAGTTGTCTCTAAACCAATCTATAGGAGGGCCATCTTCATCTGTGTCCTCCAATCCCACTCAATTGATGGATGTACATTATGTGAAATCATCAACCAAACCTAATGGTAACCAACAACCAGGAGGGGATAAAAATAAAGGATGTGGTAACAATCACAGGGGTGGGAAGAATACTAATAAACCCAAGGACAATGGTAGTAATGAGAAGTCAAATAATAATGTTGGTGAGGGAAAGAAAGAAAGGCAGAAGGTGAAGTTTCCCAGCAAGCTTTGTACAGACGATCACCATACCCACTTATGCCACAAACTTGCAAAAGTTGTGAGGATTTTATCTCTACCACCCACTATCTTGAGTAATCCTTTCCCACACAATCAACACATGGCCTTGAGCTCCTCAAATGTCAGAAATGCAGTGAGTGGGAGTCAAAACCCATCGATGTGAGATTATGACCATTTATGCATCAATATGGTTAAATCTGAGGTTAATGTAGCCACTTGGTCTCATGATTACAATTCTTCACGGGTTGTACCTGGTCTAGAGTCTCCCCCTCCTCTGGAGATGCCTTTACAGATCAAAAAACCAGAGCCCCCACCTCATATTCCAAAAGGATTACTCAAGCACTCTTCCCACAATCCTAATGCTAGAGCCACCTAGAAATACTCTATTGTTGAGGACCTGGGTCAAACCCCTTGTGAAATGTTGGCTTTGGAGGTACTCTAGACGTGTCCTTCACAGAGGAATGCCTTGATATCTATGTTAGGAGCTCTAGATACTTGTGACTCTAAAGTTATCAAGTTTGACATCACAGATGTGAAGCCTCACTTGCCTTACCATGTGGCATTCCAAATCCACGTGGGTTACTCAAAGTATACTATCAAACGTATTTTTGTTAATGAAGGAATTGTAACATGTGTGATGTCCCTGGTATGTTGGAAATCCCTTGGCTCTCTGACCCTCTCTCAATCTCTGACCATGTTGACTTCTTTTGATGGTCGTTCCTTCTGCCCTCATGATATTCTTCATGCCTTCCTGGTCTAGTTAGGTGGGAAGATGATAGAGGTGGATGTCGAGGTGGTTGATGAACCCCTCGACTATAACTTTTTACAAGGGAAAAATTGTACTTACACCATGACTGCAATCATATCATCCATATTCTGTACTCTTTTCTTTCCTCACGATGGGAAGATCGTGACTATCGACCAGTTGTCCTTTGTGTATGTTAGACCCAATGCATCGGTTAGGCCATTGATACCCGTGACCGAAAATTATCAGTTGGAAACTGATAATATCGGTGTCGGAATGTATTCATCCCTTATGGGTACCTTCGACTTCATGGCACTGATTCATCACATATATGCCATGTCCAATAGGTATGCTTCATCAAGGAGGTTTGTTCCTTTCCGCACTTAGTATTTTAATGATCCATGGACCCTACCTTCCTCGACTACATCTTGTGAAGGTTAGTCACATACTAGAATGGAAATGCCACTATCGACAGTAGAGATAGCGTATCAGTTTGTTCTTGACTCTTTCTCCAATCCAGATCATGTTACCTTGCAGACGGATGAGGAGGAGCATGTTCCTGAGCCCGTCTGGGCCACTTCATCATCTTGTTCACATGACTGCCTCGATGATACTTTACCTTTGGATCAAGCTATCATAGAGGCCATGAATGGTTCTGACAGGACATGGGATGATATGCATCACCACTCTTATTTTCTCCCAGAACTTGCCAGAATCAAACAAGCTGATTTTAGATCTACCTTGAGCAAGATAGTCGGTCACGCCGTAGTTCCACTTGATATGCATAACATTTATGTCGAAGGAAACTTGGTGAGTATCTCTCCTACCGTCACGATAGATATCTCTCGTATTCGTGGAAAGGTTGAAAATGTATACATCGGTGCATATTATTCGCCAGAAGAAATTTTGATCTACACTGAGCTCTTTGAGGAATTTCACAATGTATTTGCTTGGTCATATGAAGAGATGTCGGGAATTGACCCTCAAATTGTCAAACATGAGATTAAAACCTACCCGGATTCTAAGCCTATTCGACAACAACTTAGAGTTGTCAATCTTAAGAAGGCCCCTGCTATTAAGGTAGAGGTAGAAAAACTACTTAATGGTGGCTTTATCTACCCGGTTCCCTTGACTAAATGGGTATCCAATCATGTTCCGGTGAATAAAATGCAAGGAACCATCTGTGTATGCATGGATTTTTGTGACCTAAATAAAGTCTGTCCTAAAGATAGCTTCCTGACACCCTTCATCGATCATATTCTCGACAAATGTGCAAGAAGCAAAGATTTTTCTTTTATGGATGGATTTTTCAAGGTATAAAAAAATTCAAATTTAGCCTGATGACCAACATAAGATGACATTTATTTTCCCTTGGGGTAATTTCAAATAATGGAAGATGCCTTTCGGCCTTAAGAACGCCATAGAAACCTTCCAGCGAGCTATGAACTTCACATTTCATGATCTCAAGCACATAGTCAAACCCTATCTCGATGATCTCGTTGCTCACTCTCGTAAGAGAGTGGATCACCCTAAACACCTTCAACTAGTTTTTGAAATATGTCACCATTGTCACATCCGTTTGAGCCCTCATAAATGCATATTTTGCATTAGGTCAGGTCAACTTCTATGATTTTTAGTCTCTGAGAATAGCATCATGGTAGATCCGTTAAAGGTTGAGGCAATACTTCTATTGCCTCCCCCACACACTATTAGTCAACTTCAAGGTTTACAGGGGAAAGATAACTTTTTACGATGATTTATAGTGAACTATACCAATATTACTAAGGGTTTCATGCGTCTCTTAAAGATGGACACTCCTTTTATTTGGGATGAGCGAGCCCATGAATCCTTCGATGCTTTGAAGAAATCCTTGTGATGCAGGATCATCGTTCTACCTCAGCACGCGCCAGTCGATTTACATGTGTGGTGGGAATTCAAGGAAGGGAGAGGCGTCGCCCTTTAATTTTTCCTTTGAGAATCTAAGGCGTGATCAAGGAAATTAATGCCGATAGGTTGGAGGAGCCAAGTTGTGCCTTCGCACAAGCTGGAGATAAGGTCGCCATTAAGTGGTTGATGGTAGGAGGGATCTACATCTGATTTGGAGCAGATTTCCATCATTGTAATTTTCCCATTAGACAGGCGTTTTGAAAGATGATTTGACACCATTAGTTTAGCTTGGAGGGAAGCTCGTCGAGCCCCTCTTATATAAATATTTATATTGTATGGCTAATAGAGGCTAATGAAGTTTGATGAAAAATCATTATAAGCCAAGTATGGAGGTTGATGAGATCCAAGACTCAATCGCAGTCGAGACTCGAATATTTGTAATTTGATATTCTGCCATTAATAGAAAAATGACAGTTTTTCCTGTTATCAATTTTTTTGCAATGGATGTTGTGTTATGAATGTCATATGTATGCATTTTAACTGTAGATAGATGTTAGAAATCGTCTGCAGGGATAGAGATATATTTTTCTATCTGTGAGTATGTCGTATTAAGTCTAGTTCTCTAGGCTAAGTGCAAGGAGTGTGAAACAGAGTGAGGAAACTTTGTGAGCCAACGCAAGGAGTGAGTGTCTGAACTCTATGGAGTCAGAAGAGAAACTGCCAGGAGGGCGTGCCAGGTTAATTCACAGACTCAGGAGGAAATTTCAAGGTGGTTAAGTACCTTGGAAAGAAAGATTGTGGAGGAAGAGACACAATCCATAGTCAATAAGCACTCTCAAACACTCTTCCAGGAGGGCATAGAGCAAGTACGAGAGCATACAAGAGAAACATGACTGGAAGTGTTGGAATCCTTGAGAGAACCCCAGAATTGTTGAACACTCTGAGGAAGGAAGGCTTTGCAAGAGTGAATCAACAAAGGAATGGAGATGCCTTAAGATGCTCAGATAGGCTAAGGGAGAAGTTGTCGAAGGGCTTAGTTGAGTGCAAGGAGTGCACCAAGGGGAATGTAATTCCATCTTACAAGCTCATAAGGAAGAGCCTAAGTTTCCAGGAGGGCAGGAGAACATTCACTGAAGGACGTAGAGGAACGGGGAACCTTGAAGGTTTTCAAGCCGAGCAAAGTCGCAGAAGTGCCTGCACGGAACTGTGCAAGGACTTCAGAAGTAGTTCAAGAATATACCTAGTCTCTAAGAGGAAATTGCACTAAGTGTGCAAAGGAGTCGAGGACTTGCCGAAGTCCCTAAGACCATAAAAATCGTCCATCGTCGGAGGAGATAGGTGGAAGCAGATCCGAGAGTTTGAGGATTCAGACTTCGAAAGAGTTGTAAGGAGAGAAATTCAAAATTCGCAAAGGATGAAGTGTGAAGAGATTCTGGACTGTTGGATCCAAGAGGATGCATGGCATAGATCCACGTATTTTAGAGGAAGAACCCTTCGGAGAAAATTCAAGGAGGAGAATACCCAAAGAGTTGAGAGATGAAGAAATCCTAGCCATCCAGTGAGATAGGACACATGGTGAGAAATCAACACTTCCTGATTTGGAAGTCAGGAAGTATAGAGTTGGGAGAAGAGAGGACTTGCGAAGTCCAAACTTGTAATTTGATCTCAACCGTCGATCGCAAGAAGAACGTGGACCGTAGATTTGGTCCTGGATAAATCGTCGATTCAGGAATCGGGAAAAAAGGAGCAAGCAGCTCATGAAAGTTCTGAAGCAAGGATTCACGAAGAGAGATAGTCCACGGTCGTAGTCCATGGTCACATCAGGGAGGTGGCCTAGCATGGATACCTAGCGTCCGTAGGTGTTAATATTTGAAAAGCGCTAAGGAGAGGGTCTGTGGGTGCCACACAACCTGCGTCAAGAAGGTAAAGGGCCTGTGTCAAGTTAAATTGGTTCCATTAGGAGCCCAACGAGCCATTCATTTTGGTGAATTCAACAATCCTATATTGGGAGGTCGTGCAGACCTTCGGAGGGAGAAGTGGGTCTGCGCCGTCAAGTGGTATCAGAGCTAATGCAGAATTAATTTTTGTAGGCAGGGGAGACAAAGTGAAATACTCTATTGAATTTGTTTCAAGGTGTGCAGTAGATGATAAACAACCAGTTGGAATGTAGGTGAATCAATGTGGTCATTGGAAGCCATGAACATGGTCGAGGGGAGGTCTGCCTGCAAAAAAGCAAAGCAAAAATAGACAAAGATATCAGGGAGATCAAGGCAGAAATGAAGAAGCTAGCATTGAATATGTAGCAGGAAGAAAAGGTGCATTGGAGGTATGAATGGTCGTTGAAGAGAACAACTAAATGGCTTGTTCGGAAGTTGTTTCCTAGAGGGAAGCAACATGTGTTAAAAAGGTGGTTGAGGTATGTTGAAAACCTCGGTAACAAGGGAAAGAGATCTGGCAAGGGTCTCATAGGTTGTCAGGTAAGAAACGAGAAGGGATTAGTGGATCTCATAAATTGCCAGAATGGAAGGGGAGACATCCCAAATTTCAAAGTGGGCAATGAAGAAGAGGTGAGATTGGATAAAATTTCACGTCAGGGGGTGTTGACAGATGAAGAGGAGGCAAAAGGAAGACCTCGCTCAGGTGAAGATTCACGCGGAACTGCAAGCCACGTGAATGAAGATGATGACAAGTTGGAAACTTTCATCATAGCAGAGAAGGATCAGAGGACCATTATGATCATTGGAGGACTCGAGATATTCCTTCCAAGAGGCCGAGGAGAGGCTAGGATAGATGTTGCAGATGCGACAAAAGGATAGCAATTTGAGACTTTCATGGAGGAGGAGGAGCAGATACTGAAGTATATCCCAGAAGAAGGAGAATGCCCAGTTGGATTACTCATCCAGTGGGAATTGGAGTTAAAAGCATTGGAGGATTGGTTAGACCATCCAGAACTAGAAAGTGGTTTCCATAATATAGTCGTGCCAGAGGAGACACGCCATCACGAGTTGCAGTTGGAGGAAGATGGAATGGAACCAACCAAAGAACTGATAGGGGTCAATTTGTCAGAAGAAATAGCTGAGAAGAAGCCCAGTGATGAGAAGTCTACAGGAGTGGAGGCTGCGGAAGTATGGAAAACTAAGGCCATAAGAGATGAAGGATAGAACTTGGGATATCAAATTGATTTACCCATTGACAAGGAAGAAGTGAAGCAAGCTAGTTTGCGAAAGAAGAGAAAGCCAATGGAGCAGTTGGACGAGGCAATTGACGAAATAAGGAAGCTGATGTTGGGGCTAGCAAAAGAAGCAGTCACCAAGGAGAAGCTAGATAGAAAGGAACCTGCATGAGCAGTGGGGATGATGTAGCAACAACGAAGCAGAGGAGCAGAAAGAAAACTCCAGGAAAAATTTTGGGATCCAGGAGGATTTCAACCGAGCTGGAAATCTCATGAAAAAAAGATCATATTTTTTGTAGTCGTGGAGTATGATGCGGGAGCATCGTTCCAACTCATCATGCGTCAGTTGATTTACATGCGTGGTGTGCATTCAAGGAAGGGAGAGGCGCCACCCTCTCATTTTTCCTTCGAGAATCTAAGGCATGATCAAGGAAATTAATGCCAATAGGTTGGAGGAGCCAAGTTGTTCCTTCTCACAAGTTGGAGATAAGGTCACCATTAAATGGTTGATGGTAGGAGGGATCTGCATCCTATTTGAAGCAGATTTCCATCATTGTAATTTTCCCAGTAGACAGGCGTTTTGAATGGTGATTTGACACCACTAGTTTAGCTTGGAGGGAAGCTCGTCGAGCCCCTCTTGTATAAATGTTTGTATTGTATTCCTGATAGAGGCTGCTGAAGTTTGATGAAAATTCATTGTAAGCCAAGTAGGGAGGTTGATAAGATTCGAGACTTAGTCGTAGTCTGGACTCAAATATTTGTAATTTGATATTCTTCCATTAATAGAAAAGTGACAGCTTTTCTTGTTATCAATTTTTGTGTAATGGATGTTGTGTTATGAATGTCATCTGTATGCATTTGAATTGTAGATAGATGTTAGAAATCATCTGCAAGGATAGAGATATATTTTTATATATGTGAGTATGTAGGATTAAGTCTAGTTCTCTAGGCTAAGTGTAAGGAGTGCGCGCCAGAGTGTGGAAAATTTGTGAACCGACACAAGGAGTGTGTGTCTGAACTCGATGGAGTCAGAAGAGAAACTACCAGGAGGGAATACCAGGTTAATTCATAGACTCAGGAGAAAATTTGAAGGTGGTTAAGTACCTTGGAAATAAATACTGTGGAGGAAGAGATAGTCCAGAGTTACTGAACACTCTAAAACACTCTTCCAGAAGGGCATAGAGAAAGTACGAGAGAATACAAGAGAAACACGACTGGAAGTGTTGGAATCCTTAAGAGAACCCCAGAATTCTTGAAAACTCTGAGGAAGGAAGGATTTGTAAGAGTTCATCGACAAAGGAACGGAGATTCCTTAAGATGCTCAGATAGGCTAAGGGAGAAGTCATCGAAGAGCTTAGTCAAGCACAAGGAGTGCACCAAGGGGACTGTAATTCCATATTACAAGCTCAGGAGGAAGAGTGTAAGTTTCCAGGAGGGCAGGAGAACGTTCAATGAAGGACGTAGAGGAACGTGGAACCTTGAAGGTTTTCAAGTCGAGAAAAGTCGTAGAAGTGCCTGCCTAGAACTCTGCAAGGAGTGAAAAAGTAGTTCAAGAATAGCCCAAGTCTTGAAGAGGAAATTGTGCTAAGTGTGAAAATAATTCAAGGACTTGTCGAAGTCCCAAAGACCATAAAAACCATCCATCGTCGGAGGAGATAGGTGGAAGCAGATCCGAGAGTTTGAGGATTTGAACTTCAAAAGAGTTGCAAGGAGAGAAATTCAAACTTCATGAAGGATGAAGAGAGGAGATAGTCTAGACCGTTGGATCCAAGAGGACGCATGGAGGAGATCCACATATTTCGTAGGAAGAACCCTTCAGAGAAAAGTCAAGGAGGAGAATACCCGAAGAGTTGAGAGCCAAAGAAATCCTAGCCGTCCATTGAGATAGGACATGTGGAAAACAGTCACTAGTTTTTGCAGAGTTAATATTTGACTTCCCTCGGTTAGATGAGGATGTCATTCATGTTGATTCATTTATGAATGAACACATTTTTCTTGTCTCATCATCGAACCCCTAGTATGGAGATATTGTTGTCTATCTTCAAACTTTGAAGTTTCCTCGGCATCTCTCACAAGATGACCGACGATGTATACGATACCAAGATAAGAATTACCTTATCATCGATGACACTCTCTATAGCCAAGGTGTATACAATATCCTACGTCATTGTTTAACCTATGAAGAAACTGAGTCTGTTCTAAATGACTTCCACAGTGGGGCTTGTGGTGGTCATCTATCCGGGCTTGCGACAACCCAGAAAATTTTGCGAACTGGTTATTTTTGGTTGTATATTTTTAAATATTGTGTTGAAGCAGTTAAGAAGTGTCACCCCTGCCAGGTGTTCACTAAGAAAATACGCTTGCATCCATCCCCTCTCCATCCATTCATTATCGTCGGTCCCTTCACCAAGTGAGGGGTAGATTTTGTGGATTTCAACCCAACTTCGGCTGGGGGGCATAAACACATTATCCTGGCCATATATTACTTTACTAAGTGGGTTGATTCCATGCCTACATTTAAATCTGATGGTAGGGTTGTTTCCTTCTTCGTATTCAATCAAATTATAGCCAGGTTCAGAATCCCGAGTGAGATTGTAACTGATCATGGAAGTTACTTTAAGAATGAAATGATGGAAGAATTAGCATCAAAAATGGGGTTTAGAAATGGTCATTCTTTCCCTTACTACCCCTAGGAAAATGGACAAGTAGAGGCCATAAAAAAGTCTCTCAAGACCATTTTGAAAAAAACTGTCAGCCAGAGAAAATATGACTGGCATATCATGCTTTATCCAACACTTTGGGCATACTGAACCTCAGTTAAAACTTCCATCGTTTTTTCTCCTTTCTAGTTAGTACACGATGTGGAGTCTATATTACCTATTGAATGAAAAATACCTTCTCTTATATTGGTAGTGGTGATCCTACCTTACACTTCCGATCTCGAACAATGCCTCGTACACCTAGAGAGTCTAGATGAGCAATGTCGAGACGCCTCCATGGCTATCGAAGTGAATAAAAGATGTGACAAGGACCAATATGATAAGTCTGTCTGTCCTCGGTAGTATGTTGAGGGTGAATTGGTCCTTATATATGATCAAGAAAAAGGACCACCAGAGGAAGG
>ML795298.1:446294-461494 GCA_009831015.1 Picea engelmannii
CTACTATTTAGGAATTGAGGTGATTCAAAATCCAAGGTTCATATTCATCTCCCAGAAGAAGTACATTGGAGAACTATTGAACAAGTTTGGCATGATTGAGTGCAATCATATTTCTACTCCAATGGAATGGAATTTGAAAGTCACATCAAACCAAGGGAATGAATTTAAGGATGCAACCAAGTATAGACAACTTGTGGGAAGTATTATCTATCTTACTACCACCAGACCAAACATTTCATTTGATGTTGGGATTCTTTCCAGGTTCATGCAAAATCCTTGTGAAGGACATTGGTCTGTTGCAAAAAGAGTTCAAAAACACTTGAAAGGAACTCAAGATTTTGGACTCAGGTACTCTAAGGTAGATGATTTCAACCTGATTGGATATTATGATTCAAACTTTGTTGGGGATAAGGAAAATGGAGTAACAACTTCATGCTATCTCATGAGTCTTGGATCAACAACTATCTCCTGGAGATCACGCAAATAATTAGTTCTAGTAGATTCCATAATAGAGGCAGAATATGTGGCTATTGCAGAAGCAATGAAGGATATTGTGTGGCTTGGGAAAATACTTGAATATTTGCAGGAGAAACAAGTGAACTATACCCCTCTTCTAGTTGAAAATACTCATGCAATCAAGTTGGCCAAGAGTCCCATATTCCATGATCAAACTAAGCACATCAACACAAAGTATCACTTGATTCAATATCATGTAGAGGTAAATACTATTCACTTGATACATTGTTCCACAAATGAGAAAATTCGGACATCTTCACCAAAGTGATTGGAAGAGAAAATTTTGAAAAGTTCATAATGATGCTTGGACTCACACACATCCCTTCAGGTTAAGAGGGGGGATTTTGGACACATAATCGTTGGGATTGCATTATTGTAACATTAGTGTAAATATGAAGAGTCGTAGGTGATAGGAAGTGTCATCCGTTATGTAATATCAATAGGAATTTGCTTTGTATTTATTCACCTATTATGTTAATGCAAATCACATCTGTGGAGTTATGTTTTATGCCAATGTCTGACTTGACAAGTTACCAATCAGGCCTTGTATTTTTCAACACTCTCATTAGCCCTAAATGTATTCTTAAACACCTTTTTATATCCTATGTCTTTTCTTCTAGAGAATGAAGCTCATGTAAACACCAATTATTGTTCTTTTCAAAATCCTTCATCTCCTCCATTATTTCCATCCTCCAATGATGGATTTCATCACCGTTGAGGGACTTCTCAATACTAGTAGGCTCTTATTCAACCGAAATTAGACAAAAGTAGAAAAAAATACACAAAATAGTACCCATACAAGTCTAGCATTCTTCTTTGTTGGAGTCGCCTCATTAGCTCTTGATCAAAAGTATCATTTCTAGGTTAATATTCATCCCATTGTCCTAAGCTTTCTGGTGCTACTGATTCATGCACTCGTTCATCTTGGTGTGGAAGTGTATCTTGTTTATTTTCTTCATTCAATCCGTGCAAAGGCATACTAATCTCAAGTTTCCCCTCAAAGATTACCTTTTCTATGGCGTTTTCTTGCATATTATCTCTAGAATCTTCAAATTGTCTTCCTTGAAAATTATCATGATTATGCACAATTCTATGTTTAGAAGGAATCCATATAGTATACCCCTTGACTCCATCTATATACCCAATAAAGATACACTAAACAATGTCTGGATCCAATTTTATTTATTTTTCCTTTGGAATGTGCATGTATGCCTCACATCCAAACACCATTAGGTGTCCAACATGAGGCTTGCTTCCAATCCATGCATATTCTAAAATTTTGTCCCCTAAGATAGTAGAGGGAGACCTACTCAATAGATTACTAGTTTTTGCAATTGCCTCAACCCCAAACCACTTCAATGTTGATATTTATATCAACCACCGTGCTCCTTGGTCTCTCTAAGAGGGTCTAGTTGAACCTTTCAACAATGCCATTATGTTGAGAACTGTATGGGGTGGTTTTTTTCCTTACAATGTCATGCATTTTGAAAAACTACTCAATTTTTTTGGAACAATATTCTCCCCTATTATCACTTCTTAAGGCCTTTACCTTTTCTTTTGTTAGTGTTTCCACTCGGGCCACAAACTTATTGAAATCCTCTAATACATCACTTTTTCTCCTCATAACATGTGTCCAAGATTTCCTATCTAGTGATCATCAATAAAAATTTTAAGATATTTGGCACCTCCCAAGGATGCAACTTTGAATGGCCCACATATATTAGGATGAATCAAATAAATAATACCTTGTGCCTTATGTTCACTTAAGAATTTATTTCTCTTTTATGCTCCCCAAAGACATAATTTACGTAGATTCTAAAGATTCATTCATATATTTATGGAATTCTCTAACAATCTCATCATTGCTCAATGTTTTCAATTGTTCTCACCAATATGCTCAAACTAGTGATGCCAAATAATGAGACTTGTTTATCTTCAAGTTGATCCCTTGGAATATTTGTTGATTACCTCCACATAAACAATGTCTCCATTCCCACTCAAGCAAATAGTGACATCCAACTTATACAAAATACTTTTCCTTTTGCCAAGATCAAGGCACCACATACCAATTTGAACAATTTTCTCATGAATATTACACCAACCCTTGCATCAATGCTTTGGCTTAATGAGATTAGATTCATCTTGAGGCATGGAAAATGCCTCATATTAGGGAAAACCATTGATCTTCCATCCATAAACATGATCATTATTCATCTAATACCTACAACATTGCAACTAAAAATGTCACCCAATAACACCTTGCCAACATCTATTTCTTCATAGTCCACAAAATATTCTCTATGGAATGTCATGTTAAAAGAGACACCCAAGTCCACAAGAAAATATTATTCTTTATAACAACATAATGACTTGAGGAAGGCAAGTAAATACTTTCATCTTCTTCCTCACCTATGGAAAGCATGAGATCACAATCTTTTTATTCTTCTTTGGAATCTTTGTACAACGTGCATTCTTTTTTAGTGTGCCCCTTTTAATGGAACTTCCAGTAAATTATTTTCCTCTTCTTCCTTCCTCTACTCACAGATAAATACCTTGAGTTGGATCTACCACTCCCACTAGATCTCCCATATTTCTACTTTTTATAATGACCTCTTGAAAACAAGACTTTAGTATTGTGAGTAAATTCAATCATCTCTTCTTACAAAAGTTGGGCACAATTTTTTTTATTTTTATTTTTATTTATTTTTTTATTTTTTTATTGGTAGTGGGGGAATCAACAACTGGCGGTTCTCGTACTCGCGTGACACGGGGTCGATCCCCGTTGGCCACCACTATAACCCCAGGTGAAACCACCCAGCCTGCAAGAATGGTGCATGAGTAAATCCGGGTGAGAATCGAACATGAGACTTCATTTTACAAATTTCCTTCCATTTACACGACACTTGCCAATCCGTCTACACCCGTGCGGGCAAGTTGGGCACAATATCATCAAACTTGAGTTGATTATATTTTGCAACCCCATATATAACTACTATAAGATTCTCTCATGAATCTAGGAGACCAATCACGATCATGCATCTCTTCTCCCCACTTACTACTTTCCTTACAATGGATTCAAACTAGTTTACAAGTGAGTTGAAGGAATTACAATATTCAACCATATTATCACACTCCTTCTTTTGTAGGTTATAAAACATCCTTCTTAAAAATATATTATTAACTAGGAAATTTGCCTCACATAGAGATTGGAACTTGTTCAACAAGGATTTTGTTAAATCTGCATCCTAAACATTCATGAGAATTGAATAAAAAAGACACAATTTTATAGCAACCCTAGCCTTCTTTTCAATTTTATTCCAATCAACTTAAGAGATGTTTTATGTCTTATTACAAGAGACATTAACAAAAGGATCCCATAGCTCTAGCTCCATCTTGATCTTCCACAAGTTAAAATTATGTCCTACAAACTTATGCACTCTACACTCTGGTGCTTGAATTTGTAAATGCCATTTCTTTTGCTCCTTAAACATGTTCTCAACTACACTCCCCAATGACAAATATGTCCAACCACCAATTTTTGCAACCTAAAATTCTTTTGAAATGGAGATCAACCAAGATTTCCTTCTAAAACCTTTATTTAGCCACTAATATCCAGTTGATCTATGTGCATCTCCTCTCACAATAATAATAGTTGTCAAACTCCAAGCTTCTAAGTCCAACAATGACAATTGGAAAAAATCCCTTGGCCAAACCTAAGAATTACATGCCATACAAAAACCCATCGCAACACAAAGCCCACTATAGCTTTGATACCCATTGTTAACTTTAAGATCTACACCAAAATAGAATATAATAGTGAAATAGGATTTCTAATGGAAAATTAATGAATAATGAATTAATTCACGGGGCATAGAGATAAAGAACAACATAAGAGAGAAGAGATAAACAAAACATTCACCATTCTACATCAGAGACTAACTAGGTCCTATAGATAACCGCAATAAAATGTATTGTGCATGACACAACAATAATACAATGTATTACATCCAGTGCAATCCTTCTATTAGCACCAAGATATTTTTTCAAAATATATTACTCACTTCCCTCACACTACATACACTACAACAATATAACAAGATATAGAAAAAAAGAGTTCTCATAGCACAAACGATGGACTACAAATTCATGTACCCAAAACCATGTACCAAATCTATGTGCATAAACCACATCCAAGGGTCTTAGCACTAGTAGCAAGGAGGGAATTAATTCCTCTCCACCTAGGTTCAATCCTCACCAAGGACATGTGGCATGTTATGGCTTGGCTAGAAGGATAGGCACCCTAGGATAGAGATGCCCCCCCTTGGGGTGTTTCGAGACATACCTAAATCTTAAAAAAAAAATGTTCCAAAACCACACATTCTCCATTAGTGCTAAAAGTGATTAGCATATTTTTCAACATGTATATCATATAACATTAGATATATCACCTAAAACCATCACATGGTAGATTGAAAAACATGCCACTATTGCACTTTCCACTACTAAGCTAGAATCTAAAACAACATTAATTATTGACTAAAAAATTGTTTAAAACCTTATAATATTTAATTAATTGTGTTTATCATAACAACAACTCATTATTCTAAAACATAATAATGAAATGTATGTTTATCAAAACAATAACTCATTATTCTAAAATATAATAATAAATCATATTTATCATAACAACAACTTATTATATTAAATATAATAACTAAATTTATATTAAATTAACTTATTATATTAAAATATAATAACTAAATTTATATTAAATTGATTAACTCATTATATTAAAATATAATAACTAAATTTATATTAAATTGATTAACATTTCTAGTCAGAAAAAATACATCAATATTATACACAACTACTTATTCAGAATGATATTAGTTCAATTAAAATATTACAGATTACTAGTTCAAACTACATTTAAAAAAATCTTAACTGAGTCAAAAGTTTTTCTTAAAACTGAATAAACTTAACCTCAATGACACATACAAATGCATTATTTTTTTTTTTTTTTATTCTACAAATAAAGCTATAACAGTACTAGTTCAAACTACATTTTTTAAAAACCTTAACTGAGTCAAAAGTTTTTCTCAAAACTGAATAAACTTAACCTCAATCACACATACAAGTGCATTATATTTTTGTATATTCTACAAATAAAGCTATAACAGTGTGCAGGTGCCTTTAAAGTTTCACCCTGGAAGTAGTCATTACCTACGATTCTGTTATTAAGTTGTGCTCCTCAAAGGTGGATTCTACATCCCTGACCCCACTTTTTCATGTTTTCAATGGTGCATCAAATTCCACACCGGGGYGGTGTCATGACCAGAGGTTAACATATAAGAATATGCTATAAAGMCTGGAGTTTATGGAACAATTRGAACAATAAAACTGGAAAGAYAATTAAAAGATAAAACGTTTAAACTACRCTTTTTTTAAACATAAAATTCAGATTAAAATATTATTRGAAAGATARAACGTTTAAAYTAMACTMAAAAATAATTAAAAGATAAAACGTTTAAACTATACATAAAACTCAGATTAAGATATTRTCRRAAAGATAAAACGTTTAAACTACRCTAAAAAATAATTAAAAGATAAAACGTTTAAACTACACTCTTTTTAAACATAAAACTCAGATTAAAATATTGTCRRAAAGATAAAACGTTTAAACTACACTAAAAAAATAATTAAAAGGTAAAACGTTTAAACTACACTYTYTTTAAACATAAAACTCAGATTAAGATATTGTCAGATTAGGATACTGTCATATTCATAGACTCAAAGTAGAACTGCATCTCCAAAAGTCAGCACTGACTCTTCTTTATCATCCTATCATTTTTGGAACTCCTTTTCACTAACTACCAACATCCCAACTCCATCCTGAGTAGATAGGAATCCGTGAACGTTCTAAATGTCAAAATCATCTCCACTTAAGCCCTCAACCACTGGTCTCTGTGCCCATTATTAATAACCAATTATTTCCTCGATATCCCCAATGAATGTTACAGTTCACCAAATCTTTTAAACTCCATACCAATTCACCTATGTGAAAACCTTAGACCGGCCTCAACTTCAACAGGAAGTTGAGATCTTTAATGGTTTCCACTGAAAAATTAGATGATTTCTGAAATTTTGCTGGCAATTTTCTTCCTACTCTTAAATTCAATCATAATATGCAATATTGAAGCAAACAATCCACTAGAAATTTGATCACCGTAAAAAATAATGGTGTTTAACCTCTCATGCTGACATCAAAGACAATCAATTTTGATACAAATTGGTGAGAAAAAAGCCCAATATTAATGCATAATTTATAGGAGTTTAGCTCTGGGAGTTAAGATATATCTGTGTGTAGTAGAATTGTACAAAAAGTGAACATGATTTAAGGATCGAACAGGATATATCTATTTGAGACATACAAATACAACACTCTCGCCTATACATATAGATGCAGGAGCTTCTGTGCCCTGACAGGTCAAGCTTTTGCTTTCAGAAAGAACTCTAACAAGAGAAAAAAATGTATCAGACTTGAATCTTGTTTTCCAAGCAGTGGACTGAGAACAAATTCTGCTTAGAAGAATACTCATCTGCCAATGGATTTTGAAAAGGAGAATAATTGAGGAAAATGCCCTCCAAACGTGATGACTTGCATGTGTAGTAAAACACACAGCTCATCACACCCTCCATCACACCCACCATTGAATATATGAATACAAGCAAAGGAGCCTCCCACACTGCTGATGAATTTATTCTACTACCCTTCTCATAAGAGAAGTTGCTGCCATGCCTCATGCCCATCACTCTATACTGAAACAGGCTCTCAACCAAGGCCAAGCTCATGTTTGTTAGGAGTGCCATTAGAAGAGCGATATGAGTTCTCCCTCTTATGAGAAACATGGCCCTGAAAACAGCATCCAGGCCATAACAACAATCAGCTTCCATCACACACACAACTGTGGCCAAATTACAGACTATCATGACATGGGCAAACACAATTGAGTAAAGAATTCCCCCACACATAGCAGCCCCAATCTCCCATATTGCAGGCAATCCCAATACAGATACCCCATTAATGACTGTAGACATGAACACAAACATGAGAACATTGAATCCCAGGACTAACAGACAGACCCAGATATAAGTCCCCACAAGGCGTTTCCAGAGCTTGGGCAGCTCTTCAATCAGCCTCTGCCATGAAGGCCTATTGCCTGCATAATTAGAAGCAACTGTATGAGCAACTGCGGCTTTTGCCCACAGTGAAAAGGTTGCCAGAAAAGGAAAGCAAAATACATAAGACAGTATTGTCTCAGACAGCTTATGATAAAATAGTTGCAGGGCGTAGTGGTTATGATGACTACGGATGATCAATCCTGCAGTACCATAACCAAAGGCAGCTTGGATTCCTATTGCCAATTTGACCACGAGGAGGCGATCCAGAAAGCCATGGGAGAGAATTATAGCAGCAGAAGCAGGAGATAACAGGAGGACTGCAATGCAAACCAAAGAGGAGGAGTGTTGCAGAAATAGTGTGGCAGACTCCCTTGCAATTCCCAGAGCAGTCAATAGGAAAAAATCATCCAATTTCCTTGATGCCTTTCCCCGAGACATTCTCGTCAGATCCCACTTCATGCTATTGCAGCCCCCTTGTTTTGAATTCTCTGATCAATCAGCTACCTCAACCACTCTAGGATACCAAATTTTCTTCGTTCTGTGAATGGATATATATCCTTCCAGGTCAAAAGTGGATGGAGGAGGAGGATCGCCTCTCAACAACCCAAAGGAAAGCAAAATGAATGGGAGGCGTTTGCATCGATGAGAAGTGGACTCGCCATGGCAGCATACGATGATGAGTTCCACACTAAAATGCAATCCCTCGGTCCTGGAACCGGGGTTGAGTAGTTTGGCTTCAACGTATAGGGTTAATTCAGGTTATTACTGAAATTATATGACCTTAATGTTGGTATTGTTAGGGGTTAACACTGAAATTATATGATTTTAAGGTTGGTAGTCTTAGTTATGATTAGTTGGATACAGTTTGAGTGGATTTAATGGTTAAGAATATGTGTTTCCTCTTAAAAGGTCACAAGTTTAAATTCAGAAGGGTAGGGTAGGGTATGTATAACTCCTTAAACTTACTAAGCGGAAAGAATCTCATACACCAATTTGATGTCTAACTACTTTAAAAATAGATTATTATTATTTATTATATTAAGTTTCAGTTAGTTATAGTTTAAGTTTAAAATTATTATTTTTGTTTTCTAATATAATTTTAATGTTGATAGTTTTTGAGATGACCAGTTAAATTATATGATTTTAAGGTTGGTAGTCTTAGCCATGACCAGTTGGTATATTAAGTTTCAGTTACATACACTTTAGGATTATTATTTTTGCAGTTGGTATATTAAGTTTCAGTTACATACACTTTAGGATTATTATTTTTGTTTTTTAATATAAGGTTAAATTGTTTTTATTAATTAAAAAAATGTCTTCTCAATCTTAAAAAAAATAATGGCCCAAGTCCCAAAACCTCTAGAAAAAAAAGCACCCTTACTAAATATCAATAAATTATTTTATATACCCAAACTTAAAATTTTAAATTTTAATAAATAAAACCTAAATCAATCTTATTAAATATTATAAAAAAATTCTTACTTCAAAAATAAAACAATTCGCTTACCACTTTACCCAGGTTTCATTCTCTTTGTGTGTTACTCCATTATTGAAAAATGACTAAACCAATCCAGATTCAGATCCCATACAAGTTCCAACAATTTGCACTTTTAAAAAATCAATAACCACCCACTTTGTGATAATTAAAATATTTGTACTCCAAAATTATTTTGTCTATATTCTCACTGGGATAAGCATTGATTGATTGGTTCCATGAAGTTATCCATTATGTTATCTTTCTTGTGCCCGAAGAGATTATCATGCCACCTGCAACTAAAATACTACCCACCATGGATGGCGACCCCTTAACTTGATGACATGATTATAATTATAAATTATGTACATTGTCACACTTTGTTTATGATAGATTTGAGTCCCCTACTTTACTCTTTGTTTATAAATAAATAAATCTGAGAAGATAAATACTTTATCTATTTGTTTATAAATGAAAAAAAAGTCAATAAATAAATAAATAAATACAAGTGGAAAGCTTCAAAGTGCATGCGGGGTTTTACATGATCAAAGGTTCGGAAAAAAATAGAAACTTTAGTTCTTTAATTTTATGTAAGGTTCCACATCATCAAATCAAAAATTTATATGTGGAGTTTTACATGATCAAAGGTTTGTAAAAAAATTAGAAGTTTTAGTTTTTTAATTTTATGTAAGGTTTTACATTATCAAATCAAAATTATATGTGGGGTTTCACATAATGAAAAGATTTGAGAAAAAAATAAACATTTTAACTCTTTAATTTTAGGTAAGGTTTAATACCATCAAATCAAAATTTATATATTAAGAAAGTGAAAAAAATATATATAACAAATAATTATATTATTGTATATTTAAAAAAAAACAAAAAAAATAGCAGTTAAAAATTATCATCATTATATTATATATCATAAAAAAAAATATGTTTATTCATTAAAATAAATGTATTCTCATAAAACATATTCGGTAAAAATCATCATCATTATATTACATATCATAAAATAAATATGTTTTTTCATTAAAAGAAATTTATTCTCATAAAATATATCAAATATATCTAGAAGAATTATAAAGTTTTTTCACATTTTACTATTTGAAAAAATCCAAATTAATATTTACATATTACCAACTTCACTATTGAAATTAACACAATGTTGTTTTGTCAAATGTTGAATATTAAAACTAAACCAAAATTTTCATATCTACATATTAAATTATGAGAAAATATTATCATCAAATAAATGAGTATCATCATTGAAATTGTGATTATGTTAAAGCAACTTAAGTGAAACTTAAAGTGCACTCAAAATAGTAATGACAATAATAGATCATTATTGAAGAACATTTTATAAGAGGGATGCAATAGATTGCAGCTTTAAAGTGACACAAACTATGCCAAAAGAGTCTAAAAAGGATTAGTAAGCAGTAATGAATCATCCAAAAATGATTGGGAAATAGTTTTAGGAGATATTGAGATAGGAGCAAGACTCACCTACAATAGAAAACCCCTCAACTTTAAATTAGATTAACTTTCAATGTCCATCAAAAAATGCTACAACAAAATGTATATATATATATATATATATATAAAACACAAGTTTAACAAAATAATGCTTTAGTATCATTAATTAACTCACCAAAAAGGAATATATCGTAAGTGGGATATAAAATAACAAAAATATACACAAAACACGAGTTTAACAAAATAATACTTTAGTACCATTAATTAACTCACCAAAAAAAAATATATCATAAGTGGGATTTGAACCTAAGGAAGATAACAATTCAATCTCTCAACCACTTAAACTAAATCTTTTTCAAAAATAATATATATATATATATATATATATATATATATATATATATATATATATATATATATATATATGTTACGAGGAAAATCACTCTATGGCATGGGGTAAACCACACCAGACAGAATGACTGTAGAAATCAACTCTAATCTCAAGTATGCTATATAAATAAGCATGCTAACAAGACAAGATAAAGAACCTACCTCGTTCGGACGTTCAATGAAGACCATCGTTGAGCACTCGACTCAAAGCTATATACTTGCAATTTGTCCTCAACAACCAAGATACGCAAGCATATGGTGATAATATATAAAGTTAGCTCATATAATAGCATAATACATCAATATTCATAACAAATATGCCCATGGAATAACAATTCAAATATTTGAAAGACATTAATTGGACGAGAAAAGAGTATTTCTATTAAAATATGATCAAAAGAAGTGTATGAATGACAAACTTCTGTGTTGGCACGTCTCAAAACCGAGAAACTAAGTTCCTTCCAACTGGGCCTCCACCACTTCAATCCTCCACCAAAGGCAAGCTCATATAAGAGAGACAATGAGGTTCTCCATCAAATAGGAAAGAGCTTGGGGGATGAAAAATGTGTTCAGACTTAAAAGGACAAAGGGATGCAGATTCAATATGAAGTGAATAATTTCTCCAAAGTAACTTTGCTCTCAAAAGTTGAATTCTTCTCCCTTTCCACAGTTTGGATATGGCCCATTTATAGCCTTCAAATGGAATTGAAGGGCCAAGTCAGAACATTTCCAGTATATGGAAGGTCAAGGATCATGGATCTCATGATGTGACATGGAAACCCAACACAATTTTTAATTTTTAACACCAAACTAGATGTACATAGGATGTAGTGGTGCAACCTGCATATACGCATGCTGTATAACTGATAGGGCGCGCATATGTGGGAAAATATGATTTTTATCGTTGGGAAGTGAAAAAGGGGACTTCAAGTCTACATATGGAAATGTAAAAGGCCTTGTGAGAAAGTTGCATGGGGTGAGGAAAATCTTTCTATAACTGATGCCCCCTAACGTGTGAGGTCAAAGGAGTATCTGCGATGGCCAAAATACATTATAATTCCAGGAAGTGGAGTAATGGAGACCCAGCTGGACCAACTCGTTGCTTATGAGAATATTAAAATCCATAATGACTTTGTACACATGGCTGCCAATTTGAATTACACTACATATCCATGTGGAAATATACCAAATAGTTGTTCATGGACATGAATATGAAATGCAAATTAGATACATGCCATAGGTTGTCATAGTCACGAACAAGGCCCAATGAAAACCAGTGTCAAAATAAATATGAAGATATTTGTATACAATGGAGTACAATTTGATCTCCCATGATCACTGAAGTCATATAGGTACTAGTCCAATGAAAGATAACAACAAATTAAGAAAGTTGCGACTATAAACTGATGTCCTCAAGTCTTCTACATGATCCGTCAAAGGTGCAAGGATACATCATGTGAATAAAGGAGTTGAGGTCGAACACAATGAGAATTCATTTGATTACTGGTCATTAAGGTATACCGTTAACAAATGCGAGACAACCTACCGATAATGAAAGTAAGTATCAAGGCACTGAGTACATTCTTACAAGTGCGAATAAAGGTGTTGAGGTCGAACACTTGAAGAATCCATCGATCTGTAGACATTGATGTATTCCCAACTGTAGATGGCGAGAGAACCATCCATTGATGACTGCAAGCCTCTAGGTACTCATAAGATTCTAGGCCTCATTTCCAGAATAGATGAGTTGAAGTTGATGGAAGGAGACTTGCTGAAAGGAGAGAAATAAGGCATCTCTCATCAGTCAGCACAAGGTACAAAGCAATAGCTTCATGATTTGGAGGAACTCAGATGAAGAATATGTTCATGAACCAACAACCTTGTGTGTTTTTTGCATCCATCGGATGTAAGCAGTGCACAAAAAATACCCTCTGAATAACAACCAATAATGAAAACTGCCAACAAAGGTGAGGAAACCACCAATAAGGCTAATGGCATCCAAGACACTGCACGAATCCCAATGTGTGAATAGATTTCTTTCCATGGAACACAAGGGAAACCCCCCCGTCCACGACTGATGAGGAGATGTCAACTAATGGGTTCAAGGTTACCTACCCATAATGAAAGTAAGACTAAGGTGCACGGTAGGACTACAACTTCACGTAATTCTGAGACACACTGAGGGTATGACCGACATGCAAAGTCAAGAGTTCTGAGAAATGGATGACACACGCTTATAGACATCCTTTGAACAAGAGCGTGAGACATATGGAGGACTCTGGCAGCGTAGACTCAATGATGAAACTTTGTGATGCAGGAGGCATCAATCAAACTCTCAATAGGGACTAGAAGAGTAAACAGTCGAAGAAGTAAAATCTAAGTAATGAGCTCAACTTCCTAAGGTCATGCTAAACCAAAACTTTGGATGACAAGTGGACTCAAAAGTTTGTGCTATGTTTAAAGGAGACACGACTACTACCAATATGAGATAATATTCCTTTCTCGCCCATCTTTTTTTTTTTTCATAGACAAATAAATGCTATGATACATAGGAGGAAACGAGTGTCACAAATAAGAAATGAGTTACAATAGTGTAACATACCTATTCTCAATGCAAGGGGGTGCATGTGGGGCATGGACACTTGAGGGAATGTTTCCTCTTAAGGTACAAAGTGTCATGATGCAAAGGATATAAACAAGGCTCTGCTTGGATAATGATGCAAATTATTGAGGTAATAGGATTATAACGCGGAAAAGGGAACCAAAAATAGGCTCAATACTACAAGCAAGAGAATGAGATGCAATTATAGTTTAACTTCAAAGAATGTACTTTTTCATAAATTTAATCCCTAGGCCCAAAAAAATATAAAACAATACGCATGACATGATTATAATTATAAATTATGTATATTTTAACACTTTGTTTATGATAGATTTGAGTCCCCTACTTTACTCTTTGTTTATAAATAAATAAATCTGAGAATATAAATACTTCATCTTTTTGTTTATAAATTAAAATCAAAGTCAACAAAAAAAAATACAAGTGGAAAGCTTCAAAGTGCATGTGGGGTTTTACATGATCAAAGGTTTGGAAAAAAACTAGAAACTTTAATTCTTTTAATAAATAAATACAAGTGGAAAGCTTCAAAGTGCATGTGGGGTTTTATTAATAACAAATACAAGTGGAAAGCTTCAAAGTGCATGTGGGGTTTTATATGATCAAAGGGTGGAAAAAAAATAGAAACTTTAATTCTTTAATTGGTTTCACATTATCAAATCAAAATTTATATGTGGGGTTTTACATGATCAAAAGTTTCTAAAAAAATTAGAAGTTTTAATTCTTTAATTTTATGTAAGGTTTTACATTATCAAATCAAAATTATATATGAGGTTTTACATAATAAAAAAATTTAAGAAAAAATTAGACATTTTCACTCTTTAATTTTATGTAAGATTTCATATCATCAAATTTATATATTAAGAAAGTGAAAAAAATATATATAACAAATAATTATGTTAATTATATTGTATTTAAAAAAATAAAAAGAATATAAATTAAAAATCATCATCATTATATTATATATCATAAAATAATTTTGTTTATTCATTAAAATAAATGTATTCTCGTGAAATATATAAAACATATCTAGTAAAAATCATTATATTATATTACATATCATAAAATAAATATATTTTTTCATTAGAAGAAATTTATTCTCATGAAACATATAAAACATATCTATAATTCTATATAAAACATATCAAGTAAAAATCATCATCATTATATTATATTACATATCATAAAAGAAATATGTTTTTTTATTAAAAGTAATTAGCAATTGAAAATTATCATCATTACATTACATATCATAAAATAAATTTGTTTATTCATTAAAATAAATGTATTCTCATGAAATATATAAAACATATCTACTAAAAATCATTATCATTATATTACATATCATAAAATAAATATGTTTTTTCATTAAAATAAATTTATTCTCATGAAACATATAAAACATATTTATAATTCTTCTGAAACATATAAAACATATCTAGAAGAATTATAGGGTTTTTTCACATTTTACTATTTGAAAAAATTCAAATTAATATTTACATATCACCAACTTCACTATTGAAATTAACACAATGTTATTTTGTT
>ML795299.1:0-29961 GCA_009831015.1 Picea engelmannii
CTCACCTGAGATGAGGCATGTGACAGGTTATAAGGTGGGGTTAGGTAGCACACCTCTAGATATCGTCTACAACCAATTGTTGTTGCCTCGTACCATTCCTTCCAAACAACCTTCCCTTAGGAAGATCTTTGAATCTATTAAGTGTCACATCTCTTCGATCTGTTGTTGTGTCTATACTATGGTCCATTCATTCATTCTTTCATGCATCAGATCCCCTCATGACTTGGGTTGGTTGGGTAGCTAATCCAACCATCATTCTTAGGCCATAATAACTCACTTCCTCATTATAAAACCCTCTTTTACTTCCACCTTGTTAACCTCTGCAACTCTTCCTGGCTTCCAAGAAAAATTTCATACTCTGCCTTTGATCATCAAGTCACCCATTGCATTCATGATAACCACCAAACTTCACTTCTTCAATTTTTTTCTGAGGCACCCTCCTCAAGGCACCCCAAGGCTTCACTACCCACATCGTGGTAGTGAGACAACATGATGCGTCTCTAATGCAAAGGTAAAGGAGGATGGTTGATCGAGCCATCTCCCTCATCTCCATCTCTCCATGTTGCGATCTACGAAGAGTCACCATATTTTTGTGTTATGTACATAAGTAGAGGTACGTTTAACCCGATTTTTCCTTCACCCTCCTCAATGACGTTCAAGTTCATGGTCATGCCGCTACCCACCTTCTCCAAGTTTCCTAAAGGATGGATCGACCTCTTCCTTGGCTTTCTCATACCAAGGTTGTTGCGCCACCTTACCATATTCTTGGTCTACAGATGGACCCCATCCATGTCCACTGAATTGCTTAGGCGTCCTCTTGATTATGACTTCTCCCGATTCTTCCTGTGAAACTTCATACTTGCTCAAACAAGCATTTGCCAAGTTGTTCGTCGCTCTCACTACGTCTGACATAATGTCCTCAACATAATTTTTTTGATGTTCAATTGGCATCAACCTCTCTTTGTCCATTGCATTGGGTCACTCCACCATCACTCCTCCTTGTTCAAGTCTGTCATCGCAAGGCAGTTGAACCTGACTATTTGCAACAACCAGTAGCGAGGAAGACATCTACTTGCCTACCTCCTTATTCCTTCTCACGGTGGGAACCAAACATGGAGTTTGACCCAAGAGAATGGCTAAGTTGTCCATGTGTGGAATAAGCATTTCCTTTTCATTTCACATGAACTCCTGCCCCAACAAAAACTCAAAATCGTCCATGGCAACAATGGTGAAACTTGCACTTTCGCTTCACTCTCCAAGCTTTAATGAGACATCCTTGGCTATGCCAACGACCTTCTCAATGCCCAAGTTGACAACTTTGAAGGATGTTTGCATTGGCTTGGGCAGCAACCCAAGTCTCTGCATTGCATCCTCCCTTGTGAAGTTATGAGTAGCTCCATTGTCCATCATCGCAATTACTAACTTCCCATTGAGTTTTGCCTACACATAGAAAAGTCTTCTCATATCTTTCTCTTAGTTCTCCATGGACCCTCCTTCCATGACAACGATAAAGACTTGCAAGCCCCCACTAGATGGGTTGTCCACCTTCTCCAGGGTGTTCAAATTTTGCTTCAAGGGATAATTCTTTGCATAGTGATCCTTGGCACAAATCCAACATGAAATCAATTTCTTCTCCTTTGTTGCATCCATTTATTTTACATGATCTTAATTTCCCTTACCACATGTCTTTGGTTTCCCCTAGTATTTCTTCTTCCCCTTCCCTTGCTACTTCTTGTCTTGGGAATATTCACTGCTCTTTGGGCCATTCTTGAATTCATCCTTGAAGTCCAATAGTTTGTCTGCTACAATGATGGCTATTGCAAGAGTCTACACATTTTGGTGTTGCAAGTCACTTTGCGCCCACGACTGCAAACAATTCTTGAAGTGGAAAAACTAATCTTCCTCTGACATACAGTTACAATAAATTTTGCCTCACACCATGCAACTTGCTTGGATGGCCTTTCCATTTCCCTATGCATACTTGAAGTCCCTTTTTGCACCTTCCAGAGCCAAAAAACACATTTTTTCACATATACAGGTGTTGAGGAAAAGGTATGAAGAACCTTACTCAAGCATTTTTAGATCTTGTTGGGCTAAGGTAAGATAGTTGGGAATGCTACTCGGGGTTTATAGCCTTAGAATAGAAGAAACAATCAGTTAATCCACATGTATTAATTACAAGGGACCAAGGCTGGTTTTTTATATATTATATATGTAACTGTGCAAATAAATAAACTAAGCAAAAATTACATGAGTATGTACAAGGAGATAAAAGCGAAATATGAACCAAATCATCAAAAATACATATGTGAGACTAAAATCAGAAGTCTTGTTTTTATATTTATTTCATTATGAGATACAAAGCTGAATTCTCTTTACAAACCCCTGCGAGGGTAGGGACCAAAGTCAGATTTATAATCCTCCGATGGGCACCATATAAAAAGACTCCGACAACAAAAGAAAATTGAAGCTAAAGATCTACATCAACTTGCCACAAAATGTTGTCACTTGTCTTTGCAAAATATTCTTTACCAATCATGAAATTTAATTCATAAACAGACAAGAAAACACAGACTGCCAAAGATAAATCATACACCTATAAGAACAAGCCGCTGAAATATATGATTCAGTTTTGAATCATGTTGCCTTTAATAATATCCTGTTGTCATCAAGATGGTTAAGCCTTCTAGTAAACTCAGAATGAATGTAAATGAAATTATCTCACAATTATAGAGAAAACCTTATGGCTGAAGTTCTCCCTCTGTTAATAATTCAAATCCATGACAGAGCAGTTTTTATAGTACACAATATAAAACCCCAGGACACATTTGGGATTGTCAAACTTTACAACTTTAATTTCCCCTTCGCTTTCTTTTATTAGCGGAGCTTTTATACGAGACTATTAATAGAGTCACAAAACAATTAAAAATAGGCTACAACTAGCGCGCGTGGGAGGCTGAGAGCACAACATAAAGCCATCGACTTGCTTATATCACAACCTTCAATGCTTGTGGTGTAACAGATCGAGTCAAAACCTCATATGAAACCAGTGCTCATTGCTTATTTTAATTTAACATCATATAACTTCAAAATCAACCAAGCCCCCATGGGTACATAACAAACAAGCCAAGACTTCATGCATATAACTCATCTTCCCCACTGTCGGGTTAATCACTATAACCCATATCACAACCAGAGTTCGAATCTTACGAATTGACATACCCCAGATAAAAGAATCGAGGTCTAGGCACGAAAAGGGAAACATTCATATTTGCAAAAAAACCTTTTAACCACTTATTTCCACAACAGACTTTCCACAGACCTCATATGGTGGCTGCAAGGCAAATACACATATCTATTCATAACAGTTGAAAGATAATTTAAAGGAGTTGTGAATCTTTCAAAGATTGAGTAAAGGTTATGGCGTTACGCAGAAAAAAGACAACCATTCTTTTATTTCTCAGAAAAAAAACCCTTGAATTTTAATGACTAGAGATGAGTGAAACCAAAAAAATATTTGCCAACAATCATAGCAACAGAAGCAACACTCATTTTGGGCGTAATGCAGTCGCATAATCCAAACATAAAGGAATTTTGAACATTATTCTCAGCTTGGAAAATTTAAATGCCAATAGAGAGGAAACTCCATATAAATGCAATTTGCACAGTCGTGATAACCACACACATCCATTATAAACTTTGGAAAGAAAACACAGACGGTAAGCAGATCTAAGAGCCAACATCATGATTTTATTCGAAGTGAAGCTACAGTTCATGAATGGAGTAGTAAGAGCCAACATACCTGTATCGAGAATGCCAAAAAACCAACAAGCACCACTATTCTTTCCAAGGCCGAGCAAAACAGAAGCAACACCAGCCAAATCGACCAACACAAATGCGAACCAAGTGAGGGTAGCGACCTCGAGGTAGGGCTAGAGCGACATGCAGTAATTGCACATCGTTTCTCACATTAATTTCCATCAATTAGAGCTAAGTACGAGCGCACCCAACACCTCCAACGCATAGTCCACTACGTTTGCCACATAACATTTCAATACAAAAATTGAATTTGCCTCTTTTCATTAAGCTCATAAGTTTTATATGCATACTCGACACTTAGCACCAAATACGTCTCATGTCCCACATTCTTTGCTAGGGAAGGATTGCCACCTTATAAAACTTAACAATTGTCCATGATAATAACAAGTATATCATAAGTGCAATATGTCATAACTATATATAGCCTATGCTTGGAGTTTGAATCAACAAGTCAAAATATATGTGTTGCAAGAATAAACCAAGATGCTTGGTAAAACAATATTTTTCCCCTTTCCTTTTTAAATTAAATTGCCAGTACACCCCATCATTCATCCAGAAAGCGGTTTCAAATTTCAAACTGTATAGTCATTTTTGCAAGGTAGTCATGAGCGCAATCAAATAAAAGTGCCTTTCATTATTATTCACATAACGGGGTCCCACCTATTTAGTATATTATTAAATAGGTTGCGCTTTTGGGCGTCAACAACGGGCCCTATAAGTTATACAATGTGCATATACGCAGGTTGCTCCACTACAGCTCGCATACATCAGGTTTGGTGCTCAAAATTAAAAATTATGTTGGGTTTTCATGCCATGTCACGAGATCCATGATCCTTGACCTTCCATATACTTGAAACGCTCTGACTCGACCCTTCAGTTCCATGTGAAGGCTATAAATTGAGCCTTATCCAAGCCATGGGGGAAGAACAATTCAACTTTGAGAGTAAATACACTCTGGAAAAATTTCACTTCACATTGAGTTTGCATCCCTTTATCCTTCAAAGTCTGAACTCCTTGTTCAGCCCCCAAGCACTTCCTTCTTTATGATGGAGAACCTCATTGACTCCTTTATATGATCTTGTAGTTGGTGGAGGATTGAAGTGGTGGAGGCCCAGCTGGAGGGACTTAGTCACCTATATACTTCTGTTGATTATTTTAATAGAAATACTCTTTTCTCGTCCAATTGATATCTTGCAAATATTTGAATTATTATTCCATGGGTGTATTTCTCATGTATGTTAATAGATTATGCTAATCTATATGCTAACATTATATATTATCACCATATGCTTGCATATCTTGGTTGTTGAGGACAAGTTGTAGGTATAAAGCTTTGAGTTGCGTGCTCAATGGTGGTCTTCATCGAACATCTGGACGAGGTAGGCTCTTGGCCTTGTTTTGTTAGCATTCCATTTATATAACATACTTCTGATTAGAGTTGATTTCTGTGTTTCGTTCTATTTATTGTGGTTTACCCCATGCCATAGAGAGATTTTCCTCATAACAGAATTGGTTACCATACTAGGGATAGTATCCTCTTTTTTGGGGTTTGGAGTGTTTTTCTCCTTGATATGCTTTCTGTTAGATTGAGTTTCCTTGTCGCATGATTGCTTGACAACCTATTTTTACTTTGCATTTGAGTCTCTTGGCTTGATACTTGCCCTGGCAGTGTTTTACTGGGTATACACATTTTTTCCCTCGACAAACACGTACATACGCAAGCTGCCCTTCTGTAGGGTGTGTACATATGCAAGTTTTGCTCAAATAGTTGCACACATTAGCTCTTTAGTCTTGTTGGTTGAGTATAGTGTTTGTTGGGTGAGTTTGGTTGGTTGTTGAGTCTTCTTGGGTCTATGTCCCGACTGTTAAATGCCTACTAAGTGATAGGAAACCTTCTTATTGTTGGATTTTTGGGCGATTATTCTTTCTTATCATCTTTTTCATTGGTTGTCCTTACACATTGGTCTGAGTTTTTGCTTCTTGGTATCCCACTTGGCTTGTCTCTTTTTGCTTGCAGTATGGTCTGGATGTGAAGCTGCTATTCAATCCTTGCATTTTGTTTTCTTTATATTGAAAATACAAAAACCTTTTCTTATTTTTCATCATGGCATTTTCTCTTTTGATTACTTCACATCGATTTTGACACATGTGGAGAGATTGTATTTCATTGAAATTGTAGAGATTGCATTTGAAAAGTTGCATTTAAAAGCATACAATCTCTTTGAAATTCAAGAATAGTGTTTAGTAGTGTTTTTATGTTCACTTATTTTATATGTTGAGTCATAATACCATCAGTTTCACGACCACGCCTTTTAAGTAAGCAAAAGCCATTAAAATTAACGTTGATTAATTAAAGTTGATTATAAACGATTTTATTTTTCAAGTGTAGACAAACAAGTATAGGACATAGGGCCTTGGAATAATATTTTGTGAGTAAACTTCTCTAAGGCTATTAAACTAAACACATGTGTCTGACCAGGGAGTGGTGAAACCCATTGTGTAATTAGTGACGTTGGGAGGCTCTGCTCACACCAGAGTTAAGCACGAGGTCGTGCAAAGTTGGTTGTAGAGATAGCCCTCTAATACCTTCTTAGCTTCAAAGATATTTCCGAGGTTCTATTCGTATTTGGGGGTCTTGCTAGTACCTTTACCTCCGTGAGAAGCGGTGCTTTCAATATTTTGGGCTTTGTTACCTGGCCCATATGGTGGATCAGACTTGCAACTATTTATTTGCGCATTGATTATATTGTGGTGACTCTAGTTGTTTGACATAAGTATCCACATAGGTTACTTGTAGGGGTTATTCTATAGGTACCCTGAGTCAGATAAGGGTCAGACAACACATAACCTTTATGGAGGATTACCTCTTTGGGGGAATCTGACTGACTGCTTTGTTAATCCCACGAGGGCCCTTATAACTGAATCTAATACCTCCAATATTTTGAAGGGAGCCTCAGACCCCTCTTGGAAAAAACATACCTACTTTAGTGAGGGAGGCCCCTTTTTAGCCATTATATCTTGTTTGTGTGTATTGGCCCTTTTTGCTTTATTATTGGTGTGCTCTCTGATTATTAGTTGGCCCTAAGATTTGGTTTTATATCTCAGGTCTTGAGTGATCGTGGAGCAAGACCAACGTCTTCATAGGTCTCGCTATTTGTTGAAGTTGCCACCACATATTGAGTCTTTACCAAAGTTGCCTTCTAAAAGGTGTAAAGTTAATAAACGTGGTACATATATCTCCACATCCCATACTTGTGATAATCCAGTTACGAGTACTGAGTCAAACCCAAACGTCATCGGGAGTCCCTCGACTCCTATATCTTATGAGATTAGTGGGATTCCTTCGACTCCTTCAACCTCGACGGTTGGGGTGCCGAAGATCCCCACCTCTACTGCTACCCAACCTGTGGATTCTACTCAACCCATAGGAATGAATCCTTTCAAATCTCTTTTTGGTACGTGGGGTTACAATTCTCAGTCAATACCTTCGGTCTCTAATCCATTTTCTTTTGGTATGCCTACCATGACATCACAATTCTCATCCTCTGTTCCAACGGCTAATGCAAATCGTAGTTTTTGACCTGGGGGCATGGCTCCTCCGTATGCTCCTCTCTCGTTTGGTGGAGGCCGTATCCCCCAAACAAATCCTATAGTTGGAGGTTGGCCTCCTTTTTCTTCCGGGCCTCATCCTAGTCTCAATTTTCCTGGATGGAGTGCTCAACTGGGCGGACAAGCCACTTCCTATATTCCGTCCTTTACCCCTTCTTCCTCCATATTGATTCTGACAAACACATTTATTATGGAAAATCCCCCTCTATCCTCTAGAGTTCCATATAGAGGGAGTAAGTTTCATGCTATGGGCAACCCCCAACCCGAAGCTCCTTCGGTTGGGGGAAACGTCTATAACCCTCATTATGTCGCTTTCGCCGGTATGGTGCCCATACAACCTTTTATGAATTAGTTTGGAGGAGGATATTATCCTACCAGACAGGGCTATGGTATATACCAGAACCCTAGATGGCATGCAATCCCTCAACACTAATCTTTCTCGAGAGCATGGGCTCAGACATCGCAACCCCGACTCCCTTTTCTGGCCACTCTTAATCTGTCATATTTGTCAAAATTAATGAACAACCCTATGCATCACGATCCATTATGGCCCCCCGTCCCCACCAAGCTCCCTTCGGACATTCCTAAATTCGAAGGCAAGGCCGACAAGGATCTGGGTGATCATGTCACTACTTTTCATCTTTGGTGCTCATCCAACTCCCTTAATGACAATTCTATTCGTTTGAGGCTATTTAAACGCACCCTCACGAGGATCGTCGTGAAGTGGTACATTGAGATACCGGGGGAACATACATAAACTTTAATTAGATGGTTTTGGTCTTTCTCAACCACTTCCAGTTGTTGGTTCGTTACGATGTCGGTATAGAAATTTTGTTGGACTTCTGCCATGAAAAGGCCATGCATATCTGTGACCATATCTAAGAGTGGCGTAGATGGAAGAGATTGATTAAAGCCTACATTCCTCCAAAGTTTATGTTGGAGTGGTTCCTTAAGTCCTTATTGCCTTATATTTCGAAGGTTGTTTCTACATCCGGACTAACATTTGAGGAAGAAGATATTTTCAAAGCCCAACAACTTGACCTCGTATATGCTTAGTCTGGGATGTTGTGTGAAATTCTTTATGATGTGTCGCGGTCGAACTATGACCCTTGACAAAATCCTGGGCATCATGTCGTTGGCATCATAGGCTCTGCAAATGCTAAGTCTATAGAATTGGTGACGAACCAGTTGAAATATTTGTCTCTAAGCCATCTTGTAGCAGGACAAGCTCCGACTTCATCCTCCACTCCCACCCAGTCAACGGATGTGCATTCTGTACAGTCGTCGACCAACCCAAATGGTAACCAACAACCAGGAGGGAATAGAAGGAATAGACGAGGTAATAATCGTAAGGGTGGGAAAAATAATAATAAAGCCAAGGATGGCACTAACAATGATAGATCGAATAATAATGTTGGTGAGGGAAAGAAAGGAAAATGGAAGGTGAAGTTTCCTTGTAAATTTTATAAAGACGATCACCTTACCCACCTATGCCCCAAAATCGAGGAAGCCTCGAGGCTCTTATCACACCCGCCTGTTGTGCTGACAAATCCATTTCTGCGTAATCAACACACGGCTTCAGGGTCCTCCAACGCCATAAATATGTCGAGCAGGAATCAAAACCCCTCGACACAT
Source organism: Picea engelmannii (assembly GCA_009831015.1). Taxonomy (NCBI): domain Eukaryota; kingdom Viridiplantae; phylum Streptophyta; class Pinopsida; order Pinales; family Pinaceae; genus Picea; species Picea engelmannii. The sequence goes on from ML795299.1 coordinate 9,064, forward strand.
TAAGGTGGCCATCTATGTGTCAATATGGTCAAGTATCAAATTAGTGTAGCCACTCGATCTCGTGATTACGGTTCTTCACAGACTATTATAGGTCCAAAGTCTCCCCCTCCTCTGGAAACACCCTTGTAGATCGAAAATTTGAAACCTTTGCCTGATATTATGAAAGGAGTACTAAAACGCTTTGCCCACAATCCTAATGCCAGAGCTTCCTAGAACTATTCAATTATCGAAGATCTGGGTCAAACCCCTTCTGGGATATCAGCTGTGGAGGTGCTCAGGACGCGTCCTTCATAGAGGAACGCCTTGTTATCTGCATTAGGAGCTCTAGACCCAGGTGGCTCGAAGGTTATTAAGTTCAACGTCACAGATGTTAAGCCTCGCTTACCTTGCCACGTAGCCTTTCAAATCCATGTGGAGTACACGAAAATTACCATCAAATGCATTATAATTGATGAAGGTGTTGCAACATGCTTGATGTCCCTAACCTATTGGAAAGCCATTGGCTCTCCAACTTTATCCCAATCTATGACTATGTTGACTGCATTTGATGGGCGTTCGTTTCGACCCCACGCAATTCTTCCTGCTTTTTCGATCCAATTAGGTGGAAAGAAAGTGGAGGTTAATGTTGAGGTGGTGGATGCGCCACTTGACTATAATTCACTACTAGGGTGTAATTGGACTTATGCCATGACAACAGTCGTGTCGTCTATTTTTTGCACTCTATGTTTTCCTCACGAAGGGAAAATAATGACGATTGATCAATTGTCTTTTGCGTACACTAGTCCTAATGCATCAGTTGGACCTTCGATCCTAGTGATTGACAATTCTCAGCAGGCAACGAAGAATGTTGGTGTCAGAATTTATTCCTCTCTCATGGGTAGCTTTGATTTCGTGGCACCAATTCATCACATTCATGTCATTTCAAGTGACTCTTCATCATCAATGAGGTCTGTTCCTTTTTGTACTTTGTATTTCTACGACCCTTGGACCCTACCTTCTCCAACTATGTCATATGAAGGTCAATCGCACATTGGGATGACAATGGCACTATCGATGACAAAAGTTGTGTAGAAGGCTATTCTTAATGCTACTATTGACCTGGATCCTTTCTCCTCGTAGACTGGTGAGGAGGATCTTGTTTTAGAGCCTGTATGGGCCACCCAATCGTCTTGTTCGCATGATTTCCTCAATGATACTTTACCTTTGGGTGAAGCCATCTTAGAGGCCATGTATGATCCTGATAGGCCTTGGGACAACATGAATCATCGCTACTATTTCCTTCTAGAGCTTGTTAGGATCGAACAAGATGACTTTAGATCTACCTTGAGTGAGATGGTCGGTCACGTTGTGGTTTCGTTAGATACGCATGGTATTTATGTCGAAGGAAACATGGCGAATATTTCTCCTACCATCACGATCGATATCTCTCGAATTCCTCACAAAGTTGAGAATGTATATATCGGTGCGAATTGTTCGCATGGAGAAATTTAGATCTACACCAATCTCTTGAAAGAATTTTGTGATGTATTCACTTAGTCGTACAAAGAGATGTCAAGGATCGACCCCAACATTGTTAAACATGACATCAAGACCTATCTGGATGCTAGACATGTTCGACAACATCTTAGAGTTGTTAATCCTAAGAAGGCCCCTACTATTAAGCCAGAGGTAGAGAAGCTACTTAATGTTGGTTTCATCTACCCGACTCCCTTGACTGAATGGGTGTCCAAACCCATTCCTATGAATAAAAAACAAGGAACCATCCGTGTATGTACGAATTTTCGAGACCTGAAAAAGGCTTTTCCTAAAGATAACTTCTTGACTCCTTTCATTGACGAGATTCTTGATGAGTGCGTGGGAAGCGAAGTTTTTTCTTTTATGGACTGATTTTTAGGGTATAATCAAATTCAAATCAAACCCGAGGATCAACATAAGACGACGTGTATTTGTCCTTGGGGTAATTTTGCATACCGGAAAATGTCATTCGTCCTTAAAAACGTCGGAGCAACCTTACAACGTGCCATAACCTTTGTTTTTCATGATCTCAAGCATATTGTTGAAGCTTACCTAGATGATCTTGCTGCTCACTCTCGCAAGAGAGTAGATAACTCCACTCACCTTATATTAGCATTTGAGAGATGTCGTTACTATCGCATTCAGCTGAACCCTCACAAGTGCATCTTTTGCATTAGGTTTGGCCATCTTTTAGGATTCTTAGTATCTGAGCATGGGATCATGGTAGATCCTATGAAGGTTGAGGCAATACTTCAATTGCCTCCTCCGTGCAACATTCGACAACTTCAAGGTTGTTGAATTTGAAGCAGTTTCAAGAGCCATTCTTCGGAAGGATGGCAAAGACCCTAGCTAAGATCTAGGGCCCCCAGTACACTCCTGGGGATTTGGTCTGGGACCAAACAGACAGTGCCATGGCAAAAGACCCTTGTTAGGCCCCCCAATATACGACTGGGGTTCTTGGTCTGGGACCAAGCAGTAAAGACCCCTGAGAGGGCCCCCAGTATATGACTGGGGTTCTTGGTCTGGGACCAAGCTGTTAAAGTCCCTAGATATGTCTAGGGCCTCTGGACATGATCCAGGGTACCCATGTCTGGGAAATGGGTGGATCCTTGGTCTTGTACCTTGGTGGATAAGACCCCAGAGATGTTCTGGGGCCACTTGATCTTTGATCATGTGTTTGTTGGATTATGACCCTCTCTGAAGGCGGTCATGACCACATGAAGGATGTATACCATATGCAGTGATGATAAAGTTAAAAAGGTCACCTTGAAAATGAATGGACAAATTATTGCCACCAAGTCACCCCTCCTAAAATCGTCTTCACCCTTTCTTGTGTTTAATTGGGGTTCTTGTTTGTTGTTTTAGGGGTTAATGTGAAAATATAAATTAAATGTTTTAATTATAACATGTTTAATTAATATTTATATTAATTAAAGATGTTATTTTTATTATTAATTTTTATTTAAACTACCCTAGCCTAAAGTATAAATAGAGTCCTACTCTATTCTTAAACACACTTTTCACATTCTCTTTCAAAGTGAGCAGATCTCCTCTTTGAAGCTGCGACCCTCCTCCAACAGTCCAGTTCATCCTTGTTTAATTTCTTGACAGGTCCATATGTCTTTTGGTGTGATGAAGGTCCTTCCTTGCTGATGCCAAGTCTATGTTAAGGGTTGCTGAGCTGAGGTTAATCATGTTTGTTGTTGCAAATTGTGTGAAGTTGTCGTCTCCATCCTAGAGCAGATATGATTGAGTCGTGACCTCCTTGGTATAGATCTGACCCCCTCTCCTTGAGCCGTGACTCCTCCAGCACTGTTTGACCCCTCCTCTTTGAGTCGTGTATCCTCCAGCATAGATCTGGCCTCTATCCATTGAGTCATGGTCCTTTTTAACGCTGGTTGTAACCTCTTCTTGCATGAGTGTTTGGGTCCTTGAATTTCTGTGTGTGAGGGTTTAATCACAGAAATTGTGTGTGAGGGTTTAATCACAAAAAATGTGTGTGATGTTTAAAGTTGTTTCTCTTCCCTGGTGGCAAGTATATCTATTCTTTTCTTGGCAAGAGATCTAACCTTCATGGTAGATCTATGATTCTAAACTTTTATGAGCATAATTATAAGTGGCACTACATCTTTTGTGTGTGACTGGACTCCTTCACAGGTAAGACTACAAGGTAAATTACCAACTCAGTTTATTATTATGTTGATATATTGTTCTTTGTTTTGAAATGTTATAGCCTGCTCTTTACTTAGACCTATATAAGATCTGAAATTTGGTTTTAGTTTTGATCTGTTGTACTTTGTTTGAAATTGATAAATTGTTATAGTCTACTTATAACTTAGATCTATATCAGATCTGGAGAGTGGCTTTAATTTTAATTTATAAAGATTAGATCTGATTTTTTATCTATATAAATTTTGTCTTTGAGTTAAGTTGAATCAAATTACTGCCAGGTTCGATCTAACTGTTGTACACTCTCAGATTTTTGCTTAAAGATTCAAAGCTTACAATTGTTATTTCTTTGATCTGATTTACTCTGTTCAGAAATTCAGTATAGTATTGGTTAACTATCCTATTGTTTTTCTAGTTAACTGAATTTTTAAAAGGAAAGTATTTTTCTACCCTACTTCCCTAATTCTAACATGGTTTCAGAGCTGAGGGTGTAGGTTATAATCTTGAACCTGCACATATCCACTAGTTAGGGTTGTTTTGTAGAGATCGACAACATCTAAACTAATTAAGATCCAAGCATGGCCTCCACATCAGTGAAAGTTGAAGATAGACTTATAGGGGCCTCCAACTTCAATGCTTGGAAATCTAAGATAATGAACATTCTTGAAGAGAATGATCTAGAAGAGTTGATTACTAGGGTTATTGAAGAACCCACTTCAAACATAGCCAGGGCAACATACAAGAAGAAACAAGCCAAGGCTAAGAGAATCATTTTTTATTATGTTAAGGACAACATGATGCCAATCATTGGTCATCTAAGGACTGTCAAAGAATGTTTTGATACTTTGGCAAACCTCTATGAAAAGAAGGCACCAACTCAGAAAAGAATATTGAAGAAACAACTACATTCTTTGAGAATGGGTAAAGATGATTCAGTTGCTACCTTCTTCTCTGAAATTGCTCAAACTAAAGATCAACTTATTGCAATAGGAGTTCATGTAGATGATGATGACCTTGTGCAAACTGCTTTTGATGGACTTCCTGAGTCATGGGGAGTTTTTCTTGCATCTGTAAATGGAAGAAAAGTCCAGCCTAACTTTGACAGATTATGGCATGACTGATGAGAAGAAGAAGGAAGACTTAAAATCATAAATGAGTCTTCACTTCTAAGAGACCATGCCCTTTCAACGAAAACCAAGAAATGGAAGAAGTTCCCTCAAGCTAAAGGCAAAGGTAAGAAACCTCAAGGTAAGTTATCTCATCTCAATCCCCATTTATCTAAAGTTAAATGTTTTAACTGCAATAAGCTAGGACATTATGCAAGAGATTGCAGGAATCCTACCTCTCAGCAGAAAAAAAGAGGAAGATTCCAAGCCTCAGTTGCCACCGAAGAGGCTAAACCTCAAGAGGAGCCTCAAAGAAGACAAACGAGGGTGGCCACCAAAGAGCAAGAACAACATAAGGAATATTATCTCATCTCAACTCTTTTCGACACTATTACCAAGTCAGAGGAGATTTTTTTAATAGATAGTGGTGCTTCTAGACACATGACAGGCTTCAAACAAAACCTTGCAAACTATCAAGACAAGAAATTCAAGGCAAAGGTGGAGCTAGGTAAGGATGGCACCTATGACATAAAAGGGTTTGGATCTACCTCTTTCCAATTTCAATCAGGTAATATCTTTCATATTAATGAAATTCTTCATGTCCCTGGTCTAAGGAAAAATCTAATCTTTGTTCCAGTTTTAGAAAGTAAAGGTTATTTAGTAGCTCTCTCCAAAGGAAAGGCCCTCTTGTGGTCCTCAAATGAAGATATAAACACTGCTATAACTATTGGAACTCATGAGAGTGGACTCTATAAAATTTTAGGTCATGTTGTTCAAGCTCTAGTTCACAAGACGGTAAATCTCTGCGAGCTTTGGCACATAAGACTTGGACATCTCAACTACAACGCACTTCCAGGTTTGCAAAAGATGGTGACAGGTATGCCAATATTTTCTTTTGAGAATGGTAGTGTTTGTAAAGGTTGTTCACTTGGTAAGAATACAAAGAAACCCTATCCTCTCAGTAATAGAAAATCAAATGGCATTTTAGATCTAATTCATTATGATCTTTGTGGGCCCATGACTGCCCCTTCTATGAATGGCTATATTTATTATATCATTTTTATTGATGATTGTTCACGTAAAACTTGGATTTATTTCTTAAAGACTAAAGATAAATCTTTTAGCATATTTCAAGATTTCAAGAATCTTGTTGAAAATCAAAACAGGTAGACACATCCGAGTTTTCAGAACAAATAACGATAAAGAATTTGACTCCTTCAAATACGACGAACTCTGTCAGGATTCTGGAATTAAGAGGGAGCTAACTGTGCCATACAACCCTCAGCAGAATGGGGTTGCTGAAAGAAATAATAGAACTATATGTGACACAGCTAGGGCCATGATGTATGACCAAAACCTACCTTTATCTCTTTGGTCTGAGGCTGCTAGTACTACGGTCTACATTCAGAATAGATGTCCACACGAAGCCCTTGAAGCAAAAACTCTTGAAGAAGTTTTAACTGGAATTAAGCCCTCAGTTAATCATTTGAGAATCTTTGGCAGTCCAGTATATATTCACATTCCAAAGGAGAAGAGGACTAAGCTAGAGCCCTCCGGAAAGAAAGGAACTTTTGTGGGATATAGTGAAACCTCAAAAGCCTACAAGATTTATATCCCAGGTCAAAAGTTCATTGAAGTAAGAAGAGACATGACTTTTCATGAAGAAGCAGCTTTTCGTCGAACCAGAGAACTCCCATGTGTTTCAGAGGAGTAGGAAGCTCCACCACTTGATTATTCAGATTCTCCTCTTCTAGATGAGCAGAGGGAGGAAACCTCGTAACTTCTAGAGGATCCCTCAAGGGACACTATTGAGTTTCCAATGGAGCTACCTCCTATTAAAAGGAAACCAGCTTGGTGCAGGGAAATATTGAAAGAAGAAGAAAAGCATTCAGCTCCTAAGGGCACCTTCAGAGAAAGCAAGAAACCAGATAAGTACTATGGTCTCATAGCTAATTTAAATACTGTGATTGATTCAGAACCTTCCACATTTGTAGAAGCCTCTAAACATCAAGTGTGGAAAGATGTTATGAATAAAGAATATGATTCTATTCTAAAGAATGATGTATGGACCGTAGTTCCTAAACCTCATGGCAAATAAGTAGTAACTTCAAAATGGCTTTATAAGATAAAGCATGCAACAGATGGCAGTAATGAGAAATACAAGGCGAGATTTGTGGCTCGTGGTTTCTCATTGAAAGAAGGAATTAACTACGACAAGATTTTTTCTCTAATTGCCAGGTATACTTCAATCAAGATTATTATCTCACTTGCAGCAGTTTTCGGTTGGAAACTTCACCAGATGAACGTTAAGACTGTTTTTCTTAACAGTGAAGTTGAAGAAGAAGTATACATCGAGCAGCCTGAAGGTTTCGTGATACATGATAAAAGATATCATGTGTGCAAACTCAAGAAATCCCTGTACGAGTTGAAGCAAGCTCTGAGAGCTTGGTATGGTAGAATAGACAGTTTTCTACAAAGCCTTGGATTCACCAAGAGCATAGCAGATCCAAAACTTTATATAAAGATTGTGCAAAATCATCGAGTTATTCTAGTCTTATATGTGGATGATCTGTTCCTCACTGGAGAGGAAAACTTGATATCTCAGACTAAGAGGGAGCTTTCTGCAGAGTTTGAAATGAAATACTTGGGGCTCATGCATTATTTTATGGGCTTGGAGGTTTGGCAGAAATCAAGAGAGATCTTTCTCTCACAGGGTAAATATGCAATTGATGTGCTTCACACATTTGGCATGATGGGCTGCAAGTCCATGACCACACCAATGATCTCTAATCTAAAGAAACTACAAGATGAAGTCACAGGTTCAGATCCAAAAGATCCCACATTATATCGACAGATCATTGGATCTCTAATGTATCTCGTACATATGAGACCAGACATTTTCTATGCAGTAAATGCTCTCAGTCAGTTCATGTGTGAACCAAAACATATACATATGGTTGTTGTGAAGCATATTCTGAGATATGTTCAGGGAACTATATCTTATGGTCTCAGATACACTTCCAGTGGAGGTGTAATGCTCCATGGTTTTACAGATTCAGATTGGATGGGCAGTACAGTGGATTGAAAAAGAACTTCAAGATATTGCTTTAGTTTGGGTTCTGCAATGATTTCCTGGTCCAGCAGAAAATAAGGCTCCATAGCCCAAAGCACTGCAGAAGCAGAATACATTGCTGCAAGTGCTACTAGCAGAGAAGCAGTGTGGCTTAGGAAGCTACTTTCACACTTGTTCAGTTCAGAGCTTGAACCCACAATCATTCACTTTGACAATCAGAGTTGTATAAAGCTCACCGAGAATCCTGTGTTTCACGACAGTTTGAAACACATTGAGATGAGATACCACTATGTCTGGGACATGGTTCAGAAGAATGTTCTCAGCATTCAGTATGTTCCGACGACAAAATAGACGACATATATTTTTACCAAGCCAATGTCCTTGACAAAGTTTGTATGCTTTCGTGACAAGCTTGGTGTAGCCGAGAATGCCTCTCTTGCTGAGAGGGAGTATTGAATTTGAAGCAGCTGCAAGAGACATTATCCAGGAGGATGGCAAAGACCCTAGCTGATATCTAGGGCCCCCAGTACACTCCTAGGGATTTGGTCTGGGACCAAACAGATAGTGCCATGGCAAAAGACCCTTGTTAGGGACCCCAGTATACGACTGAGGTTCTTGGTCTGGGACCAAGCAATAAAGACCCCTGAGAGGGCCCCTAGTATATGACTGAGGTTCTTGGTCTGGGACCAAGCAGTTAAAGTCCCTAGATATGTCTAGGGCCCCTGGACATGATCCAGGGTACCCATGTCTGGGACATGGGTTGATCCTTTGTCTTGTACCTTGGTGGATAAGACCCCAGAGATGTTTTGGGGCCACCTGATCTTTGATCAGGTGTTTGTTGGCTTATGACCCTCTTTGAAGGCGGTCATGATCACATGAAGGATGTATCCAATATGCAGTGATGATAAAGTTAAAAATGTCACCTTGAAAATGAATGGACAAATTATTGCCACCAAGTCACCCCTCCTAAAACCCCCTTCACCCTTGCTTGTGTTTATCTGGGGTTCTTGTTTGTTGCTTTAGGGGTTAATGTGAAAATATAAATTAAATGTTTTAATTATAACATGTTTAATTAATATTTATATTAATTAAACATGTTATTTTTATTTAAACTACCCTAGCCTAAAGTATAAATAGAGTCCTATTCTATTCTTAAACACACTTTTCACATTCTCTTTCAAAGTGAGCAGATCTCCTCTTTGAAGCTGCAACCCTCCTCCAACAATCCAGTTTAGCCTTGTTTAATTTCTTGACAGGTCCATATGTCTTTTGGTGTGATGAAGGTCCTTCCTTGTTGATGCCAAGTCTGTGTTAAGGGTTGTTGAGCTGAGGTTAATCATGTTTGTTGTTGCAAATTGTATGAAGATATCGTCTCCATCCTAGAGCAGATCTGATTGAGCCGTGGCCTCCTTGGTATAGATCTGACCCCCTCTCCTTGAGCCGTGACTCCTCCAGCACTGTTCGACCCCTCCTCTTTGAGCCGTGTATCCTCCAGCATAGATCTGACCCCTATCCATTGAGCCACGACCCTTTTTAAGGCTGGTTGTAACCTCTTCTTGCATGAGGGTTTGGGTCCTTGAATTTCTGTGTGTGAGGGTTTAATCACAGAAATTGTGTGTGATGTTTAAAGTGGTTTCTCTTCCTTGGTGGAAAGTAAATCTATTCTTTTCCTAGCAAGAGATCTAACCTTCATGGTAGATCTATGATTCTAAACTTTTCTGAGCATAATTATAAGTGGCACTACATCTTTTATGTGTGACTGGACTCCTTCAGAGGTAAGACTACAAGGTAAATTACGAGCTTAGATTATTATTATGTTGATCTATTGTTCTTTGTTTTGAAATGTTATAGCTTGCTCTTTACTTAGACCTATATCAGATCTGAAATTTGGTTTTAGTTTTGATCTGTTGTCCTTTGTTTGAAATTGATAAATTGTTATCGTCTACTCATAACTTAGATCTATGTCAGATCTGGAGATTGGCTTTAGTTTTAATCTATAAAGATTAGAGCTGATTTTTGATCTATATGAATTTTGTCTTTGAGTTAAGTTGAATCAAATTACTGCCAGGTTAGATCTAACTGTTGTACACTCTCAGATTTTTGCTTAAAGATTCAAAGCTTACAGTTGTTCTTTCTCTTATATGATTTACTCTGTTCAAAAATTTAGTATAGTATTGGTTAACTGTCCTATTGTTTTTCTAGTTAACTGAATTTTTAAAAGGAAAGTATTTTTCTGCCCTACTTCCCTAATTCTAACAAAGGTTTAGAGGGGAAGGCTAATTCCTTGCGTCGGTTCATAGTGAACTATGCCAATTTAACTAAGGGTTTCATGCATCTTTTGAAGAAAGGCACTACATTTATATGGGATGAGTGAGCGCAAGAATCTTTCGATTCTCTTAAGAAAGCCTTGGTATCGGCGCCTCTGTTGAACCCTCCAGAATATAGTAGAGATTATTTTCTTTATACCGTTGCATCCGAAGGGATGGTTGGTATGGTTATGTTTCAGGAGGACGATGATCTCCATGAGCACATTATCTACTATCTCGATCAAAACCTAATCGATCCTGGACTTAAATACTCTCACGTAGAGAAACTAGCCTTGGTCGTCGTACATGTAGTTCAAAGATTACGACATTATATATTACATTGGAAAACTGCCATAGTTGCAGATATCAATACATCCTCACGAGGCATATTATAGGGGGGAAATACAATAAATGGATTGTTATTTTTCAAGAGTTTGATCTCGATTTCGCTTCGACGAAGTCTAAGAAATCGCTAGATATGTCGAATTGATATCAGATTTCCCTCGACTAGATGAGAACATTTTTCATAACGATTCATTCGCGGATAAACATATCTTCATTATTCATCTTCAAACCCCTGGTATGGAGACATTCTAATTTATCTTCAAACCTTGAAGCTATCCCAACATCTATCGAGAGACGATTGATAACGTACACGTCATCATGCTAAAAACTACCTTATCATTGGCGACACTTTGTATCGTCGAGGAGTAGATAATATTTTGCATCATTGCTTGACTCACGAGGAAGCTGAGTCGGTTCTCAATGACTGTCACAGTGGGGCTTGTGGTGGTCATTTATCTGGGCTTGTGATAGCCCAAAAACTATTGTGAGCCAATTATTTTTGGCCATCAATTTTTAAAGATTGTGTTGAAGTGGTCAAGAAGTGTCACCCTTTCCAGGTGTTCGCCTGGAAAACATGCTCACACCCAACCCCTCTACACCCAGTCATCATCGTTGCCCCCTTTACCAAGTGGGGGGTAGATTTTATGGACTGTAACCCAACCTTGGCTGAGGGCCATCAACATATTATTGTGGTCATAGATTACTTCACTAAATGGGCAGAGGCCATGCCTACCATTAAATATGATATTAAGACTGCAACATTTTTCATTTTCAACCAAATTATAGGCTGATTTGAAATCCCAAGAGAGATTGTCACTGATCATGGCAGTCACTTTTAGAATGAAATGATGAAAGAGTTAGCATCAAAACTGAGGTTTAAGAACAATCATTCTTCCCCTTACTATCCCCAAGCAAATAGACAAGTAGAGGCGGTGAATAAATCTATCAAGAGCATCTTGCAAAAAATTGTCAGCCAAAGTAAATATGACTAGCATTTGATGCTTTACCCTGCACTTTGGGCATATCGAACCTCGATAAAGACTTTCACCGGTTTTTCTCCTTTTTCAGTTAGTACACGCCGTGTAGTCGATTCTTCCGATTGAATGTGAAATCCCTTCCCTTAAATTGGCAATTGAGCTCGTACCTGACACATTTGATCTTGAAGAATGCCTCGTACACCTAGAACATTTTGATGAGCAACGTCGAGATCACTCTATGACTATCAAAGAAAATAAATGATGTTTTAAGGTTCGATATGATAGGACTGTCTGTCATCGATAGTACGTTGAGGGTGACTTGGTTCTCCTGTATGACCAAGCCAAAGAACCATTGGGGGCAGGCAAGTTCAACCCCATGTAGCATGGTCCTTATATCGTGCGATGTGTCTTAGAGAAAGGAGCCTATGAATTGGAAGATTATGAAGGGAATATGTTGGATGAGCCCAAAAATGGGCTCTACCTTAAAAGGTATTACGCTTGAGCCCTCAAGCTTGGGCATGACCTTTTGTATACTAGTGTATTTTAGTGTATATATATTTTCCTTTGTGTAATCGACTTGCATATAAAGTTTTCCCTTGGTTGGCAGATGTCAACGAAGTCTTCAGTTTACTTAGGATTCGTGAACAGTGCCAGTCGTCATACACGAAACATGGATTCCATTGCTTGGGTCATTTACTCACCTAAGGGCCAACTGGTGTCTTCGGGTGGCGTTCGTCTGGAGCCATCAACGAATAATGTGGTTGACTATAGCGTCATTATAGAAATATTACGTGACACCACTTCTAATGGTGTTTGGTCTTTAGAGGTTCGCCTGGACTCCCGGTTAGTCGTATGTCAGTTAAACGACCGTTACCATGTGCGAGACCCTACTCTACTCTGACGACTCCTACAAGTAAGACTTTTGGAACAATACTTTGATTTTCTTCCTTATAACCGCATACCTAGAATTTGTAATCATGTATCTGATGCATAAGATAATTATATTTTAGATTGGCATTTGTTACATAACTAAGTAAAGAAAACACATTGTAACATATATAAGTAAAATCGAAGACCAATTATTATTTTATATATATATATATATATATATATATATATATATATATATATATATATATATATATATATATATATATATATATATATATATATATATATATATATATATATATTTCATCCTTTCAAAAAATATGGTGTCATAGTACAAAATGGGGCTCACACCCTCAAAATACATATATGGTCGGTATATAATATGACCATGGCATCTACACCTGTGGCGTCAGATGCATATCATGATAACACACTACGACGTTTGCAAGATGTCGGAAGAGTGGCACCCACACACGGGGTACACCCACCACCTGTCGCTGCATAGCCTCTGGCAGATCCTCTACTTGAACCATAATAATATTATGCGTCAATCGAGACATGTTCCCCTGTATATTCGGTAACACTCTCTCTGCATCTCCTCCTGTGTGTTCATCTTCTTGGCTCCTCTGTCGATGTCGTGGGAATCCCTCTGGCCATCGTGGCCCTACATCTACTTAACAAAGCAATTGTGAATACTTGATACCATACATAAATATTTGCATTTTTGAAAAACACAAAAAAATGAAATATATAAAAAACATTTCTTACCAACATGACCATAGGTGGAGCCTGGTGGCAAAGGCATGTCTGGATCTCCTTTGTAGTCAATCATGTCGTAAGAGTAGTCATCAATGGCTATAACATGTCGGCGCCACCATAAAAATAACTCATCATTGTAGGTGGTTGGCACCCTACCACCTCCTAACCGCCTCATCACGTCGGTCCATGTGGAATAATCTCTACCCTAGGGCTCAAGCCTGGAACCCACTCAAAGAAAAATATACACGGAATGGATGCAAATTTGAAGTTTCTGTTTTTCCCTTGTTTGCAATCCGTCAGCTGGAACTTCATGTTAGCCAACAGTGAGGTACACCAGTCACAAACAGTGGGTCGTAAACTCCACCGCATAGAATATGAGTGGACTTGACGCCTGGTGCAACGAGGCTTGTAACGTCCCCGACCATCATCCCACTAGTCGGGCAAACGCTACTGTGCGGAACAACATCATTCTCATACTTAATTAATAACATGCATTTAAATCAAATTAAACACGTTTAACTCAGAGTAAGCACAAGATTACTGCTAACATAAATAATCCCTGGCATTAACAATAATTCATATGCACAACAAAATATATGATACATATAAGCATCACAGGCATGCAAAACATAATATTAAGCATAAGTTGATACTTATCTTTGAAACCATGGTAATTCCACCAACCACGTGCAGGCCTTCCACGAACCTCCCAGCCTAAGACCATGCTACTCATCAAGTTCAACAATGAGTCACCCCCGAGCTGGGACTAAGCTCCACCCAAGGCAAGGAATCCTAGTCTAGGCTGAGGTTACAGGAAAAATTGCACAGAATAACCGAAAGGATTCTTCCCAGGATGCCTTCTTACGCCCACTGCTCACAGACTCTCATTCCCAACATGCATGTTCCACCCGGGAGTATACACCTTCACAAGCACAGTCCATCAGTGCTTCACCTTCCTCTCTGGGTCTCGGCAACAGACCAAATCAGGAAGTCTTAGAGATCTGTAGCTGGTGTTGGACTCTCTCTGGAAGAATACCACTTCCCAACAGACTCCTTCACCTGGAAATAGCTTCTCATAGGCTTGACATACTGCCTTTTCAACAACAATCACCTCCCTCACCTGGAGAGAGGTTACACACAGGTCATACAACCTGTTTCCTTAATCTTGGTTCCCAACACAGTTGGGCAACCACGAGGCTCAGCACAAACTTACACTAGCCAACAAGCCACACGTAGTCCAACATTGCGTGGCCACAACAGTCAACTGGGAAAACAGACACGGTCTTCCCAAACAGGTGACAGACACATACTTCAACCCAACCAGGCTCAGCAATTACAGGATAAACTCATGGTTATGGTTTCGGGATTGCGCAAGGTGTACAGAGATTCAAAACATAGGCTCGAACTGTTCAGGCAAGGGATCTGAGAACAAAACCCCAGATAGAGGTCGATCATGGATGGTCATGAGCTCAGACAGAGGATGGTGAATTGGGAGGTCGAACTCCAGATTCCGATGATGGTTGGAGGAATGCCCCCCCCCCCCACTCAGACGCAACAGACGACGAAATGGGAAGAGAACCCCCAACACAGCTAAACTCAACAGTTTTAACTGCATGCGCTTGGGTTGACACTTGTCACCCATGAAGTTGCATGCATTCCATTAGCATGCGTTCCTCCCCAAGAACTTAGGACAAAACATAGATTTCGCATGGCTTTTAGAATAATATTAAAATATTATTCCCAGGGACTTAAGCCCCTAGGCTCAACACTTAGCCTCTCTTTCCAACCTTCCATCTCCCAATCCCTTACCCACTCTGTGGAAGCTTAGTCCCCCATCACTCATTCATCGTGGTCAGTCTGCACGCAGCGATGTTTATATTTTTATTATTGTTCTGCATGATTACATATACAAAAGCAGTCTCCCGGCCTTAACACTTGGGCTCTCTGGCCCAATAATCACATAAGCCCACCAACTTATATAAACTTGGCTCACCAACCTATAAAACATAATTACAATTCATAATGAAAGCTTTATACTTCATAGACATGATTTATAACAGGGCTCGGCCTTGGGGACATTACAATCCCCTCCTCTTATTTTTGCACTGTCTCAGTGCAACCTTACACTGCATCTGCAAGCTTTTCAAAATTTTCAAAAAGATGCGGGTACTCTGCCCGCATAACATCTTCATGCTCCCATGTCGTGTCCTTAGGACCGTACCAGGTCCACTGGACCTTTACAAGCCCTATAGCTCGATTCCGGAGTTGTTTGTTTTTCCTGTCCAATATGCGCACAGGATGCACTTGCATGACACCTTGTTCCACCTGAATCACATTCCAATCGATAACATGATTAGCATCTGGTATATATTTCTTAAGTAATGAAATATGAGACACATTATGTACCGTCATGGATGCGGTAATGCAAGCATTCATGCAATGTATATATATGTATATACAAACAATTTTAATAACATTATAACTGTATACAATATACACAACATACAATAAATAAAGAATTGTACTTATCTTTTGATTGAGAAGACCTTCCACCCCTGAGCAGGGCTATGACTCCATCGAGGCAATGGCTTCCCAAGATAGCCATGGTCCACAATCCTTATCCACATGGTCTAGGCCAAGGTACCATACCTCAGCAGCACTCCAACCATTCAAACCTCAGCAGCACTCCAACCAACGGTCTCTCATTCCCCATATGCCTGTCCCACCTGGGAGTATACACCTTCACAAGCACAGTCCATCGGTGCTACACCTCCCTTTCTTTGGGCTTCAGCAACAGGCCGGACCAAAAGTCTTACAACACCGTGGCTCGAGGAGTTCCAATTGCCCTCAAAGGTTTCCAAGCAACATCTTCCCAATATACTCTTTGTAGACAACATTTTAACTTTTATCAACATCATCTCATCTGCATCAACCAAATGCAGTTATCATGAGAGAACATAAAATAAATTTAGGAACTCCAATTAGTTCGAAAGGAAATTCAACTTTTCTCCCCAAAGCATGACATTTTATTTCATGATTCATTTTGGCTGTTGCCATATTATGAATGCATCCATCCTTGTGATTTTCCACAGGCACCAAATTGCATACAATTTTCCTGCAAGACTTCATCTTGCATACTGCCAACAAATTGTTAGTATTTTTTGTACATCATAATTCAACATGTACAACATCTTATGCAATGATCTTAGAATTTCCTGCACTTAGCTATTCAATCACAATTACCAAACAACTTGACCAAATAGAATGACTCGTCATTCTATGCATATGCATGTTCATAATTAACAACAGTAAGTTTATTATTTCAATTTTCTGAATATAAAATTTTATGTAGTCTCTATTCCTGTGACTACCTGGCTTGTAACTTTCCTGTTGCAATGTTTAACAGTTCCTGAAATGTTCTCAACTTCATGGGCTAGCAACATTTCAGCCATTAGTATAATTATTTCCATGCAATAATATATATGCATGTACTTACAAAACATATTCAATGATTGCATTTAGTATACAATTCTATCACTTATTATGCATGAGTGCAATTCTCAATGCATTCTTATTCAGTGCACCTTGCATTGAATTACATAATGCTCTATATCTCAGTCATGTATCTCACCACCTATGAGTTGGAATTCTGGCCAATGTGTGGCAACATTCTCCATACACTTCCTATTATCTTCCCAATTAATTGGATGCCTTCTTTTTCGACCCGAACACTACACCAAGAATATAATTCTGTGGTGTTCATTAGTGTTAGCAAAAAGGTTGTAGCCCAAGTTTTATTTAAAAGTATGAAGCTTTTAGTACCTGTGTGGCTCATAACCTTTCCATATCCAACCAGGTCCTGGTCTCATACATGACTAGCTTACTGGCATTTATTCCTACAACCAATTTTTGTCTTTAATTCTTTGTTTATTACCCCATAACCAAATTAACATGACATTCTACTATGTCAATGTGTGCATTCAGAAGCTAAAAAGCTTTGAAATAATACAGGCCTACAACCTTTACCACATCTAGTGGTATGCATTCAATAATATAATCATGTGATTTTATAAAAATAACTCAGGCTGAGGAAATTCTTACCAAAATTTCCTTTCAACAATTATGCAAAAAGAGTGATAAAAACTCATACCTGCATGACTGACATTAAAAAATAAAATAAAAAATTAGACTACCTGAATATCTGATAACAGTAGAAGCTTTCATGCTTCTTTTATCAAACTTATAACCAACACTTCAGCTCTTTGTTGCTTCCTTCATTATGCAACAACATCACCAACAAAACTTGCAACATGCAAGCATTCTTTCCTCTGGCTGACCCAACGAGCCATAACATACGTGCTGCCACAAATTGCAACAACTTCTTTCTCCCTATAACACTTTTTCTTGTTAATCCCATAAGTATTCAATTCTTCCCGGATTCCTGAATCTTCTTGTGCTCTCCACTATAATCGTTGTGCATGATTATTCCTGCCCTGAGCACTTTCGATGCAGTGCCCCCACCTCAGCGGGGTCTACTGACCTCCTGATCAATGGATCTTCAACTCTCGGAACTGGAGCAGCTCTTCGGGTCCCTACTAGAACCTCCACGAAACAAATCCACAGGCCTTGCGGTAAACCTCACCTGCGAGAACTAGGGGCAGTACAAGTTTCTTCTACATGGCCACCGACTATGACCATGCGCCTATCCAAAAGGTGTTTCAGGATTTCGCGTACCGAGTGTTTCGATATGAGTCACCCTCGACTCTCTCTATCCCCAAAATCTGAAACAAGAGTTTAGCGCGTGCTAGATCTTCCCTTAACTTCCACCGGCATGACCTCTAGCTATGACCTGGGGCCCCAACTTCTGAGCGCTACGGGACTTTACCCTTCGTGAACTTCGAGGATTAGCTCTCCTCCTTTCTCCCATCCGAACTCCCGAACCCCATTTGCCTCAGAACAAAGGTCCACAGCTTTCCGGGTTCGACGGTCCAGATCAATTCCTCGCGAATCGACAATTCGCGTTTCGGGGTTTCGAAAAACAGTTTCCCCTATTTTCTTCCGATCTCTAGTTTCCAAAATCCATGTGAGTCAGATCCAACGAATCAAATCTCTTCGTAATCCAATGGTGTGGATCCTTTCTCGTGAATCGGGACTTCGCGGTTCGCGAAATTAGAAAACAGTTCTCTTCCCTTTTTCAAATTTTGTCTTCATGAAATTCAAGTGTGTCAGATCAACGACTGACACTCGCCCTGATTCAATGGTCTAGATCTCTCCTCGTGAATCAAAAGTTCGTGTTTCAGGATTTTCGAGAACAACTTCCTCTGTTCTCCCAACTTTTGATTTTTTGATTTCCCGATGAAAGGAATCAATGGTTCGATCTTCCTTGAGATCGACGGTTCAATACCTCCCCTGAGATTTTGAGTGTTGAATGACTCTTAGCGTTATCCTCCTCGCAGTTTCATCTAACGACGCACGACTATCGACGCTTCTTCCTCCAAGGATTCCTACCATCCGTTCAAGTTCTCAATGTCTTCTTTCCAAATATCTTGGCGTCAATTCTTTTGGACTTGACTTCCTCCCTAACTTGAAGAATTTCGAATATTTCGAAGACTTCGATGGTGTTTTCCCTCTCGAGCTTCGGTTAATGAAATTTTAACTTCACCTTGCCACACACTTGCGCTCTGCGTGCGAACTTGCATTGTTTCTCCCTGAGCTTTTAACTTAATCAGTCTCAAAGGAACTCGACCCTTCTGTGTTTTCCAAAAGACTTTGTAATGTTCTTGACTTCGCTAGTCTAGGAAACGTTGCTAATGTGTGTGTAGGATCAAAGGTTTACAACATATAAATGATCATACAAATAATAAACGCGACACAGGACTGCAAGTTTGTATTATGATATCTCTGTGGATTACAAAATGGCCGAATGCGGCTGAATAACTGACAATACTTGACTAGATCAACATACAAAGGATCTTAGCCAGAATATAAATAAGCAACTGCGGCTAAATAAAATAACAACACTCGGCTAGATCAAAAGACAAAAGGATCTTAGCTGGAATACAAATAAGCAACTAAAAGATAATACCCGGAATATGGGAGCACCGCGGAATCAATGAAGAATGATGGAAGACCTGGATGATCTTCCCGATGACTAGGGTGTGTCTTTTAACACCGAAATCAGCCAACTAGTGTCTTCCTCTTGGAATACACTGAATTATCTCTCCTGAGATGCACCTCTTCTCCTCAATGACAAGTCATAATCTGCATAATAATGAATTAGGTCGCTGACCCTTCCTTTATAGCTTTCCAAAACCCTAAATCATGCTGAAACCCTAATTCACTATTGATTTCCAAAACCCTAAATCACTGTTGAAACCCTAATTCACTGTTGACTTCTATTTTTAGCTCATAATGACTTAAAAGCGCTTTTAACCCTTGTTAGCTCAATGTCACTTTCTGAATATAACACATGTGACTGGAGTGACCTCTAGTAACCCTGTTTACCCCTCTTTGGCCCTGGTTATAGTCTAACGGGGTGGTTTAGACCATTAAGCCTCCTCTTCTGGAGCTCCCATTTGGAAAGGGACATTACAGTCCTCCCTTCCCGAAATTGCTTGTCCTCAAGCAATACCAATCCAGGGTGTTGCAACACTTGCTCGCTCTCCCAAGTAGCGTCCTCTACTGGAAGCCCTCTCCATCTGATCAAACACTCTCTGATGACCTTGCTCCTTAGTTTCCGCTCCCGGAACTCCAAAGCCTCCTCCAGAACTAACTCCAACTGTCCCTCCTCATCCAACAGGGGAAGCTCCTTTGATGTGTTAATGAATTGTCCCACTGCCTTTTTTAGGCAAGACACGTGGAACACGTTATGAATCTTGCTCCCCTCTGGAAGCTCTAGCTCATAAGCAACCTCGCCTACTCAACGAATGATTCTGTAAGGACCATAAAATCTGGGCCTGACCTTCTTGGCTCCACTCTTCTTCAGAGATGACTGTCTGTAGGGTTGGAGTCTCAAGAAAACCAAATCTCCAACCTCAAAGTTGTGCTCTATCCTGTGCATGTCCGCGCTTATCTTCTGTCGGTTTTGCGTTGTCTACAGGTTCTCTTTCAACAATTTGAGAATCTCCTGACTCTCTATGATCCAATCCTTGGCCTTGGGAGCTCTGCTCTCCCCGAAGACCAAGTCTACCAAAGTGGGAGCATCATATCTGTACAATGCTCGGAAGGGTGTCATACCAATGGACATGTGGAAGGTGGTGTTGTAGCAATGTTCCCCTAAATGTAACCACTTTACCCACGTTCTTTGTTGTCCTCCTACATAGTTCCTCAAATACCCTTAAACCCACTTGTTGACAATCTCGGTCTGCCCATCTGTCTGAGGGTGATAGCTGGTGCTAGGTGTCAACTCTGTCCCCACCAACCAAAACAACTCTCTCCAAAATGTCCCTATGAACCGACTATCCCTGTCACTGACGATGTTCTTCGACAACCCATGAAGTCTGAAGACCTCCCTAAAGAAAAGGTAAGCTACCTGAACTGCGATGTACTCTGTCGGTATGGCGTAGAAGTGAGCAAACTTGGTCAATCTGTCGACCACTACTTAGATACAGTCCCTACCCTGGACCTTGGGTAGACCGGTGATGAAGTCCATAGATATACTCTCCCATTTCTGCTTTGGAATGGGGAGTGGCTGAAGTAGCCCTGCTGGAAGAGCATGCTCTGACTTGTTCTGCTGGCAAGTCACACACTCACTGACG
>ML795299.1:30061-46958 GCA_009831015.1 Picea engelmannii
AACTTTAGATAAATGGGGATTGAGATGAGATAACTTACCTTGAGGTTTCTTACCTTTGCCTTTAGCTTGAGGGAACTTCTTCCATTTCTTGGTTTTCGTTGAAAGGGCATGGTCTCTTAGAAGTGAAGACTCATTTATGATTTTAAGTCTTCCTTCTTCTTCTCATCAGTCATGCCATAATCTGTCAAAGTTAGGCTGGACTTTTCTTCCATTTACAGATGCAAGAAAAACTCCCCATGACTCAGGAAGTCCATCAAAAGCAGTTTGCACAAGGTCATCATCATCTACATGAACTCCTATTGCAATAAGTTGATCTTTAGTTTGAGCAATTTCAGAGAAGAAGGTAGCAACTGAATCATCTTTACCCATTCTCAAAGAATGTAGTTGTTTCTTCAATATTCTTTTCTGAGTTGGTGCCTTCTTTTCATAGAGGTTTGCCAAAGTATCAAAACATTCTTTGACAGTCCTTAGATGACCAATGATTGGCATCATGTTGTCCTTAACATAATAAAAAATGATTCTCTTAGCCTTGGCTTGTTTCTTCTTGTATGTTGCCCTGGCTATGTTTGAAGTGGGTTCTTCAATAACCCTAGTAATCAACTCTTCTAGATCATTCTCTTCAAGAATGTTCATTATCTTAGATTTCCAAGCATTGAAGTTGGAGGCCCCTATAAGTCTATCTTCAACTTTCACTGATGTGGAGGCCATGCTTGGATCTTAATTAGTTTAGATGTTGTCGATCTCTACAAAACAACCCTAACTAGTGGATATGTGCAGGTTCAAGATTATAACCTACACCCTCAGCTCTGAAACCATGTTAGAATTAGGGAAGTAGGGTAGAAAAATACTTTCCTTTTAAAAATTCAGTTAACTAGAAAAACAATAGGATAGTTAACCAATACTATACTGAATTTCTGAACAGAGTAAATCAGATCAAAGAAATAACAATTGTAAGCTTTGAATCTTTAAGCAAAAATCTGAGAGTGTACAACAGTTAGATCGAACCTGGCAGTAATTTGATTCAACTTAACTCAAAGACAAAATTTATATAGATAAAAAATCAGATCTAATCTTTATAAATTAAAATTAAAGCCACTCTCCAGATCTGATATAGATCTAAGTTATAAGTAGACTATAACAATTTATCAATTTCAAACAAAGTACAACAGATCAAAACTAAAACCAAATTTCAGATCTTATATAGGTCTAAGTAAAGAGCAGGCTATAACATTTCAAAACAAAGAACAATATATCAACATAATAATAAACTGAGTTGGTAATTTACCTTGTAGTCTTACCTGTGAAGGAGTCCAGTCACACACAAAAGATGTAGTGCCACTTATAATTATGCTCATAAAAGTTTAGAATCATAGATCTACCATGAAGGTTAGATCTCTTGCCAAGAAAAGAATAGATATACTTGCCACCAGGGAAGAGAAACAACTTTAAACATCACACACATTTTTTGTGATTAAACCCTCACACACAATTTCTGTGATTAAACCCTCACACACAGAAATTCAAGGACCCAAACACTCATGCAAGAAGAGGTTACAACCAGCGTTAAAAAGGACCATGACTCAATGGATAGAGGCCAGATCTATGCTGGAGGATACACGACTCAAAGAGGAGGGGTCAAACAGTGCTGGAGGAGTCACGGCTCAAGGAGAGGGGGTCAGATCTATACCAAGGAGGTCACGACTCAATCATATCTGCTCTAGGATGGAGACGACAACTTCACACAATTTGCAACAACAAACATGATTAACCTCAGCTCAGCAACCCTTAACATAGACTTGGCATCAGCAAGGAAGGACCTTCATCACACCAAAAGACATATGGACCTGTCAAGAAATTAAACAAGGATGAACTGGACTGTTGGAGGAGGGTCGCAGCTTCAAAGAGGAGATCTGCTCACTTTGAAAGAGAATGTGAAAAGTGTGTTTAAGAATAGAGTAGGACTCTATTTATACTTTAGGCTAGGGTAGTTTAAATAAAAATTAATAATAAAAATAACATCTTTAATTAATATAAATATTAATTAAACATGTTATAATTAAAACATTTAATTTATATTTTCACATTAACCCCTAAAACAACAAACAAGAACCCCAATTAAACACAAGAAAGGGTGAAGACGATTTTAGGAGGGGTGACTTGGTGGCAATAATTTGTCCATTCATTTTCAAGGTGACCTTTTTAACTTTATCATCACTGCATATGGTATACATCCTTCATGTGGTCATGACCGCCTTCAGAGAGGGTCATAATCCAACAAACACATGATCAAAGATCAAGTGGCCCCAGAACATCTCTGGGGTCTTATCCACCAAGGTACAAGACCAAGGATCCACCCATTTCCCAGACATGGGTACCCTGGATCATGTCCAGAGGCCCTAGACATATCTAGGGACTTTAACAGCTTGGTCCCAGACCAAGAACCCCAGTCATATACTGGGGGCCCTCTCAGGGGTCTTTACTGCTTGGTCCCAGACCAAGAACCCCAGTCGTATATTGGGGGGCCTAACAAGGGTCTTTTGCCATGGCACTGTCTGTTTGGTCCCAGACCAAATCCCCAGGAGTGTACTGGGGGCCCTAGATCTTAGCTAGGGTCTTTGCCATCCTTCCGAAGAATGGCTCTTGAAACTGCTTCAAATTCAACAACCTTGAAGTTGTCGAATGTTGCACGGAGGAGGCAATTGAAGTATTGCCTCAACCTTCATAGGATCTACCATGATCCCATGCTCAGATACTAAGAATCCTAAAAGATGGCCAAACCTAATGCAAAAGATGCACTTGTGAGGGTTCAGCTGAATGCGATAGTAACGACATCTCTCAAATGCTAATATAAGGTGAGTGGAGTTATCTACTCTCTTGCGAGAGTGAGCAGCAAGATCATCTAGGTAAGCTTCAACAATATGCTTGAGATCATGAAAAACAAAGGTTATGGCACGTTGTAAGGTTGCTCCGACGTTTTTAAGGACGAATGACATTTTCCGGTATGCAAAATTACCCCAAGGACAAATACACGTCGTCTTATGTTGATCCTCGGGTTTGATTTGAATTTGATTATACCCTAAAAATCAGTCCATAAAAGAAAAAACTTCGCTTCCCACGCACTCATCAAGAATCTCGTCAATGAAAGGAGTCAAGAAGTTATCTTTAGGAAAAGCCTTTTTCAGGTCTCGAAAATTCGTACATACACGGATGGTTCCTTGTTTTTTATTCATAGGAATGGGTTTGGACACCCATTCAGTCAAGGGAGTCGGGTAGATGAAACCAACATTAAGTAGCTTCTCTACCTCTGGCTTAATAGTAGGGGCCTTCTTAGGATTAACAACTCTAAGATGTTGTCGAACATGTCTAGCATCCAGATAGGTCTTGATGTCATGTTTAACAATGTTGGGGTCGATCCTTGACATCTCTTTGTACGACTAAGTGAATACATCACAAAATTCTTTCAAGAGATTGGTGTAGATCTAAATTTCTCCATGCGAACAATTCGCACCGATATATACATTCTCAACTTTGTGAGGAATTCGAGAGATATCGATCGTGATGGTAGGAGAAATATTCGCCATGTTTCCTTCGACATAAATACCATGCGTATCTAACGAAACCACAACGTGACCGACCATCTCACTCAAGGTAGATCTAAAGTCATCTTGTTCGATCCTAACAAGCTCTAGAAGGAAATAGTAGCGATGATTCATGTTGTCCCAAGGCCTATCAGGATCATACATGGCCTCTAAGATGGCTTCACCCAAAGGTAAAGTATCATTGAGGAAATCATGCGAACAAGACGATTGGGTGGCCCATACAGGCTCTAAAACAAGATCCTCCTCACCAGTCTACGAGGAGAAAGGATCCAGGTCAATAGTAGCATTAAGAATAGCCTTCTACACAACTTTTGTCATCGATAGTGCCATTGTCATCCCAATGTGCGATTGACCTTCATATGACATAGTTGGAGAAGGTAGGGTCCAAGGGTCGTAGAAATACAAAGTACAAAAAGGAACAGACCTCATTGATGATGAAGAGTCACTTGAAATGACATGAATGTGATGAATTGGTGCCACGAAATCAAAGCTACCCATGAGAGAGGAATAAATTCTGACACCAACATTCTTCGTTGCCTGCTGAGAATTGTCAATCACTAGGATCGAAGGTCCAACTGATGCATTAGGACTAGTGTACGCAAAAGACAATTGATCAATCGTCATTATTTTCCCTTCGTGAGGAAAACATAGAGTGCAAAAAATAGACGACACGACTGTTGTCATGGCATAAGTCCAATTACACCCTAGTAGTGAATTATAGTCAAGTGGCGCATCCACCACCTCAACATTAACCTCCACTTTCTTTCCACCTAATTGGATCGAAAAAGCAGGAAGAATTGCGTGGGGTCGAAACGAACGCCCATCAAATGCAGTCAACATAGTCATAGATTGGGATAAAGTTGGAGAGCCAATGGCTTTCCAATAGGTTAGGGACATCAAGCATGTTGCAACACCTTCATCAATTATAATGCATTTGATGGTAATTTTCGTGTACTCCACATGGATTTGAAAGGCTACGTGGCAAGGTAAGCGAGGCTTAACATCTGTGACGTTGAACTTAATAACCTTCGAGCCACCTGGGTCTAGAGCTCCTAATGCAGATAACAAGGCGTTCCTCTATGAAGGACGCGTCCTGAGCACCTCCACAGCTGATATCCCAGAAGGGGTTTGACCCAGATCTTCGATAATTGAATAGTTCTAGGAAGCTCTGGCATTAGGATTGTGGGCAAAGCGTTTTAGTACTCCTTTCATAATATCAGGCAAAGGTTTCAAATTTTCGATCTACAAGGGTGTTTCCAGAGGAGGGGGAGACTTTGGACCTATAATAGTCTGTGAAGAACCGTAATCACGAGATCGAGTGGCTACACTAATTTGATACTTGACCATATTGACACATAGATGGCCACCTTAATGTGTCGAGGGGTTTTGATTCCTGCTCGACATATTTATGGCGTTGGAGGACCCTGAAGCCGTGTGTTGATTACGCAGAAATGGATTTGTCAGCACAACAGGCGGGTGTGATAAGAGCCTCGAGGCTTCCTCGATTTTGGGGCATAGGTGGGTAAGGTGATCGTCTTTATAAAATTTACAAGGAAACTTCACCTTCCATTTTCCTTTCTTTCCCTCACCAACATTATTATTCGATCTATCATTGTTAGTGCCATCCTTGGCTTTATTATTATTTTTCCCACCCTTACGATTATTACCTCGTCTATTCCTTCTATTCCCTCCTGGTTGTTGGTTACCATTTGGGTTGGTCGACGACTGTACAGAATGCACATCCGTTGACTGGGTGGGAGTGGAGGATGAAGTCGGAGCTTGTCCTGCTACAAGATGGCTTAGAGACAAATATTTCAACTGGTTCGTCACCAATTCTATAGACTTAGCATTTGCAGAGCCTATGATGCCAACGACATGATGCCCAGGATTTTGTCAAGGGTCATAGTTCGACCGCGACACATCATAAAGAATTTCACACAACATCCCAGACTAAGCATATACGAGGTCAAGTTGTTGGGCTTTGAAAATATCTTCTTCCTCAAATGTTAGTCCGGATGTAGAAACAACCTTCGAAATATAAGGCAATAAGGACTTAAGGAACCACTCCAACATAAACTTTGGAGGAATGTAGGCTTTAATCAATCTCTTCCATCTACGCCACTCTTAGATATGGTCACAGATATGCATGGCCTTTTCATGGCAGAAGTCCAACAAAATTTCTATACCGACATCGTAACGAACCAACAACTGGAAGTGGTTGAGAAAGACCAAAACCATCTAATTAAAGTTTATGTATGTTCCCCCGGTATCTCAATGTACCACTTCACGACGATCCTCGTGAGGGTGCGTTTAAATAGCCTCAAACGAATAGAATTGTCATTAAGGGAGTTGGATGAGCACCAAAGATGAAAAGTAGTGACATGATCACCCAGATCCTTGTCGGCCTTGCCTTCGAATTTAGGAATGTCCGAAGGGAGCTTGGTGGGGACGGGGGGCCATAATGGATCGTGATGCATAGGGTTGTTCATTAATTTTGACAAATATGACAGATTAAGAGTGGCCAGAAAAGGGAGTCGGGGTTGCGATGTCTGAGCCCATGCTCTCGAGAAAGATTAGTGTTGAGGGATTGCATGCCATCTAGGGTTCTGGTATATACCATAGCCCTGTCTGGTAGGATAATATCCTCCTCCAAACTAATTCATAAAAGGTTGTATGGGCACCATACCGGCGAAAGCGACATAATGAGGGTTATAGACGTTTCCCCCAACCGAAGGAGCTTCGGGTTGGGGGTTGCCCATAGCATGAAACTTACTCCCTCTATATGGAACTCTAGAGGATAGAGGGGGATTTTCCATAATAAATGTGTTTGTCAGAATCAATATGGAGGAAGAAGGGGTAAAGGACGGAATATAGGAAGTGGCTTGTCCGCCCAGTTGAGCACTCCATCCAGGAAAATTGAGACTAGGATGAGGCCCGGAAGAAAAAGGAGGCCAACCTCCAACTATAGGATTTGTTTGGGGGATACGGCCTCCACCAAACGAGAGAGGAGCATACGGAGGAGCCATGCCCCCAGGTCAAAAACTACGATTTGCATTAGCCGTTGGAACAGAGGATGAGAATTGTGATGTCATGGTAGGCATACCAAAAGAAAATGGATTAGAGACCGAAGGTATTGACTGAGAATTGTAACCCCACGTACCAAAAAGAGATTTGAAAGGATTCATTCCTATGGGTTGAGTAGAATCCACAGGTTGGGTAGCAGTAGAGGTGGGGATCTTCGGCACCCCAACCGTCGAGGTTGAAGGAGTCGAAGGAATCCCACTAATCTCATAAGATATAGGAGTCGAGGGACTCCCGATGACG
This sequence comes from Picea engelmannii, assembly GCA_009831015.1. Lineage (NCBI taxonomy): Eukaryota > Viridiplantae > Streptophyta > Pinopsida > Pinales > Pinaceae > Picea > Picea engelmannii. The sequence goes on from ML795299.1 coordinate 36,985, forward strand.
TTTGGGTTTGACTCAGTACTCGTAACTGGATTATCACAAGTATGGGATGTGGAGATATATGTACCACGTTTATTAACTTTACACCTTTTAGAAGGCAACTTTGGTAAAGACTCAATATGTGGTGGCAACTTCAACAAATAGCGAGACCTATGAAGACGTTGGTCTTGCTCCACGATCACTCAAGACCTGAGATATAAAACCAAATCTTAGGGCCAACTAATAATCAGAGAGCACACCAATAATAAAGCAAAAAGGGCCAATACACACAAACAAGATATAATGGCTAAAAAGGGGCCTCCCTCACTAAAGTAGGTATGTTTTTTCCAAGAGGGGTCTGAGGCTCCCTTCAAAATATTGGAGGTATTAGATTCAGTTATAAGGGCCCTCGTGGGATTAACAAAGCAGTCAGTCAGATTCCCCCAAAGAGGTAATCCTCCATAAAGGTTATGTGTTGTCTGACCCTTATCTGACTCAGGGTACCTATAGAATAACCCCTACAAGTAACCTATGTGGATACTTATGTCAAACAACTAGAGTCACCACAATATAATCAATGCGCAAATAAATAGTTGCAAGTCTGATCCACCATATGGGCCAGGTAACAAAGCCCAAAATATTGAAAGCACCGCTTCTCACGGAGGTAAAGGTACTAGCAAGACCCCCAAATACGAATAGAACCTCGGAAATATCTTTGAAGCTAAGAAGGTATTAGAGGGCTATCTCTACAACCAACTTTGCACGACCTCGTGCTTAACTCTGGTGTGAGCAGAGCCTCCCAACGTCACTAATTACACAATGGGTTTCACCACTCCCTGGTCAGACACATGTGTTTAGTTTAATAGCCTTAGAGAAGTTTACTCACAAAATATTATTCCAAGGCCCTATGTCCTATACTTGTTTGTCTACACTTGAAAAATAAAATCGTTTATAATCAACTTTAATTAATCAACGTTAATTTTAATGGCTTTTGCTTACTTAAAAGGCGTGGTCGTGAAACTGATGGTATTATGACTCAACATATAAAATAAGTGAACATAAAAACACTACTAAACACTATTCTTGAATTTCAAAGAGATTGTATGCTTTTAAATGCAACTTTTCAAATGCAATCTCTACAATTTCAATGAAATACAATCTCTCCACATGTGTCAAAATCGATGTGAAGTAATCAAAAGAGAAAATGCCATGATGAAAAATAAGAAAAGGTTTTTGTATTTTCAATATAAAGAAAACAAAATGCAAGGATTGAATAGCAGCTTCACATCCAGACCATACTGCAAGCAAAAAGAGACAAGCCAAGTGGGATACCAAGAAGCAAAAACTCAGACCAATGTGTAAGGACAACCAATGAAAAAGATGATAAGAAAGAATAATCGCCCAAAAATCCAACAATAAGAAGGTTTCCTATCACTTAGTAGGCATTTAACAGTCGGGACATAGACCCAAGAAGACTCAACAACCAACCAAACTCACCCAACAAACACTATACTCAACCAACAAGACTAAAGAGCTAATGTGTGCAACTATTTGAGCAAAACTTGCATATGTACACACCCTACAGAAGGGCAGCTTGCGTATGTACGTGTTTGTCGAGGGAAAAAATGTGTATACCCAGTAAAACACTGCCAGGGCAAGTATCAAGCCAAGAGACTCAAATGCAAAGTAAAAATAGGTTGTCAAGCAATCATGCGACAAGGAAACTCAATCTAACAGAAAGCATATCAAGGAGAAAAACACTCCAAACCCCAAAAAAGAGGATACTATCCCTAGTATGGTAACCAATTCTGTTATGAGGAAAATCTCTCTATGGCATGGGGTAAACCACAATAAATAGAACGAAACACAGAAATCAACTCTAATCAGAAGTATGTTATATAAATGGAATGCTAACAAAACAAGGCCAAGAGCCTACCTCGTCCAGATGTTCGATGAAGACCACCATTGAGCACGCAACTCAAAGCTTTATACCTACAACTTGTCCTCAACAACCAAGATATGCAAGCATATGGTGATAATATATAATGTTAGCATATAGATTAGCATAATCTATTAACATACATGAGAAATACACCCATGGAATAATAATTCAAATATTTGCAAGATATCAATTGGACGAGAAAAGAGTATTTCTATTAAAATAATCAACAGAAGTATATAGGTGACTAAGTCCCTCCAGCTGGGCCTCCACCACTTCAATCCTCCACCAACTACAAGATCATATAAAGGAGTCAATGAGGTTCTCCATCATAAAGAAGGAAGTGCTTGGGGGCTGAACAAGGAGTTCAGACTTTGAAGGATAAAGGGATGCAAACTCAATGTGAAGTGAAATTTTTCCAGAGTGTATTTACTCTCAAAGTTGAATTGTTCTTCCCCCATGGCTTGGATAAGGCTCAATTTATAGCCTTCACATGGAACTGAAGGGTCGAGTCAGAGCGTTTCAAGTATATGGAAGGTCAAGGATCATGGATCTCGTGACATGGCATGAAAACCCAACATAATTTTTAATTTTGAGCACCAAACCTGATGTATGCGAGCTGTAGTGGAGCAACCTGCGTATATGCACATTGTATAACTTATAGGGCCCGTTGTTGACGCCCAAAAGCGCAACCTATTTAATAATATACTAAATAGGTGGGACCCCGTTATGTGAATAATAATGAAAGGCACTTTTATTTGATTGCGCTCATGACTACCTTGCAAAAATGACTATACAGTTTGAAATTTGAAACCGCTTTCTGGATGAATGATGGGGTGTACTGGCAATTTAATTTAAAAAGGAAAGGGGAAAAATATTGTTTTACCAAGCATCTTGGTTTATTCTTGCAACACATATATTTTGACTTGTTGATTCAAACTCCAAGCATAGGCTATATATAGTTATGACATATTGCACTTATGATATACTTGTTATTATCATGGACAATTGTTAAGTTTTATAAGGTGGCAATCCTTCCCTAGCAAAGAATGTGGGACATGAGACGTATTTGGTGCTAAGTGTCGAGTATGCATATAAAACTTATGAGCTTAATGAAAAGAGGCAAATTCAATTTTTGTATTGAAATGTTATGTGGCAAACGTAGTGGACTATGCGTTGGAGGTGTTGGGTGCGCTCGTACTTAGCTCTAATTGATGGAAATTAATGTGAGAAACGATGTGCAATTACTGCATGTCGCTCTAGCCCTACCTCGAGGTCGCTACCCTCACTTGGTTCGCATTTGTGTTGGTCGATTTGGCTGGTGTTGCTTCTGTTTTGCTCGGCCTTGGAAAGAATAGTGGTGCTTGTTGGTTTTTTGGCATTCTCGATACAGGTATGTTGGCTCTTACTACTCCATTCATGAACTGTAGCTTCACTTCGAATAAAATCATGATGTTGGCTCTTAGATCTGCTTACCGTCTGTGTTTTCTTTCCAAAGTTTATAATGGATGTGTGTGGTTATCACGACTGTGCAAATTGCATTTATATGGAGTTTCCTCTCTATTGGCATTTAAATTTTCCAAGCTGAGAATAATGTTCAAAATTCCTTTATGTTTGGATTATGCGACTGCATTACGCCCAAAATGAGTGTTGCTTCTGTTGCTATGATTGTTGGCAAATATTTTTTTGGTTTCACTCATCTCTAGTCATTAAAATTCAAGGGTTTTTTTTCTGAGAAATAAAAGAATGGTTGTCTTTTTTCTGCGTAACGCCATAACCTTTACTCAATCTTTGAAAGATTCACAACTCCTTTAAATTATCTTTCAACTGTTATGAATAGATATGTGTATTTGCCTTGCAGCCACCATATGAGGTCTGTGGAAAGTCTGTTGTGGAAATAAGTGGTTAAAAGGTTTTTTTGCAAATATGAATGTTTCCCTTTTCGTGCCTAGACCTCGATTCTTTTATCTGGGGTATGTCAATTCGTAAGATTCGAACTCTGGTTGTGATATGGGTTATAGTGATTAACCCGACAGTGGGGAAGATGAGTTATATGCATGAAGTCTTGGCTTGTTTGTTATGTACCCATGGGGGCTTGGTTGATTTTGAAGTTATATGATGTTAAATTAAAATAAGCAATGAGCACTGGTTTCATATGAGGTTTTGACTCGATCTGTTACACCACAAGCATTGAAGGTTGTGATATAAGCAAGTCGATGGCTTTATGTTGTGCTCTCAGCCTCCCACGCGCGCTAGTTGTAGCCTATTTTTAATTGTTTTGTGACTCTATTAATAGTCTCGTATAAAAGCTCCGCTAATAAAAGAAAGCGAAGGGGAAATTAAAGTTGTAAAGTTTGACAATCCCAAATGTGTCCTGGGGTTTTATATTGTGTACTATAAAAACTGCTCTGTCATGGATTTGAATTATTAACAGAGGGAGAACTTCAGCCATAAGGTTTTCTCTATAATTGTGAGATAATTTCATTTACATTCATTCTGAGTTTACTAGAAGGCTTAACCATCTTGATGACAACAGGATATTATTAAAGGCAACATGATTCAAAACTGAATCATATATTTCAGCGGCTTGTTCTTATAGGTGTATGATTTATCTTTGGCAGTCTGTGTTTTCTTGTCTGTTTATGAATTAAATTTCATGATTGGTAAAGAATATTTTGCAAAGACAAGTGACAACATTTTGTGGCAAGTTGATGTAGATCTTTAGCTTCAATTTTCTTTTGTTGTCGGAGTCTTTTTATATGGTGCCCATCGGAGGATTATAAATCTGACTTTGGTCCCTACCCTCGCAGGGGTTTGTAAAGAGAATTCAGCTTTGTATCTCATAATGAAATAAATATAAAAACAAGACTTCTGATTTTAGTCTCACATATGTATTTTTGATGATTTGGTTCATATTTCGCTTTTATCTCCTTGTACATACTCATGTAATTTTTGCTTAGTTTATTTATTTGCACAGTTACATATATAATATATAAAAAACCAGCCTTGGTCCCTTGTAATTAATACATGTGGATTAACTGATTGTTTCTTCTATTCTAAGGCTATAAACCCCGAGTAGCATTCCCAACTATCTTACCTTAGCCCAACAAGATCTAAAAATGCTTGAGTAAGGTTCTTCATACCTTTTCCTCAACACCTGTATATGTGAAAAAATGTGTTTTTTGGCTCTGGAAGGTGCAAAAAGGGACTTCAAGTATGCATAGGGAAATGGAAAGGCCATCCAAGCAAGTTGCATGGTGTGAGGCAAAATTTATTGTAACTGTATGTCAGAGGAAGATTAGTTTTTCCACTTCAAGAATTGTTTGCAGTCGTGGGCGCAAAGTGACTTGCAACACCAAAATGTGTAGACTCTTGCAATAGCCATCATTGTAGCAGACAAACTATTGGACTTCAAGGATGAATTCAAGAATGGCCCAAAGAGCAGTGAATATTCCCAAGACAAGAAGTAGCAAGGGAAGGGGAAGAAGAAATACTAGGGGAAACCAAAGACATGTGGTAAGGGAAATTAAGATCATGTAAAATAAATGGATGCAACAAAGGAGAAGAAATTGATTTCATGTTGGATTTGTGCCAAGGATCACTATGCAAAGAATTATCCCTTGAAGCAAAATTTGAACACCCTGGAGAAGGTGGACAACCCATCTAGTGGGGGCTTGCAAGTCTTTATCGTTGTCATGGAAGGAGGGTCCATGGAGAACTAAGAGAAAGATATGAGAAGACTTTTCTATGTGTAGGCAAAACTCAATGGGAAGTTAGTAATTGCGATGATGGACAATGGAGCTACTCATAACTTCACAAGGGAGGATGCAATGCAGAGACTTGGGTTGCTGCCCAAGCCAATGCAAACATCCTTCAAAGTTGTCAACTTGGGCATTGAGAAGGTCGTTGGCATAGCCAAGGATGTCTCATTAAAGCTTGGAGAGTGAAGCGAAAGTGCAAGTTTCACCATTGTTGCCATGGACGATTTTGAGTTTTTGTTGGGGCAGGAGTTCATGTGAAATGAAAAGGAAATGCTTATTCCACACATGGACAACTTAGCCATTCTCTTGGGTCAAACTCCATGTTTGGTTCCCACCGTGAGAAGGAATAAGGAGGTAGGCAAGTAGATGTCTTCCTCGCTACTGGTTGTTGCAAATAGTCAGGTTCAACTGCCTTGCGATGACAGACTTGAACAAGGAGGAGTGATGGTGGAGTGACCCAATGCAATGGACAAAGAGAGGTTGATGCCAATTGAACATCAAAAAAATTATGTTGAGGACATTATGTCAGACGTAGTGAGAGCGACGAACAACTTGGCAAATGCTTGTTTGAGCAAGTATGAAGTTTCACAGGAAGAATCGGGAGAAGTCATAATCAAGAGGACGCCTAAGCAATTCAGTGGACATGGATGGGGTCCATCTGTAGACCAAGAATATGGTAAGGTGGCGCAACAACCTTGGTATGAGAAAGCCAAGGAAGAGGTCGATCCATCCTTTAGGAAACTTGGAGAAGGTGGGTAGCGGCATGACCATGAACTTGAACGTCATTGAGGAGGGTGAAGGAAAAATCGGGTTAAACGTACCTCTACTTATGTACATAACACAAAAATATGGTGACTCTTCGTAGATCGCAACATGGAGAGATGGAGATGAGGGAGATGGCTCGATCAACCATCCTCCTTTACCTTTGCATTAGAGACGCATCATGTTGTCTCACTACCACGATGTGGGTAGTGAAGCCTTGGGGTGCCTTGAGGAGGGTGCCTCAGAAAAAAATTGAAGAAGTGAAGTTTGGTGGTTATCATGAATGCAATGGGTGACTTGATGATCAAAGGCAGAGTATGAAATTTTTCTTGGAAGCCAGGAAGAGTTGCAGAGGTTAACAAGGTGGAAGTAAAAGAGGGTTTTATAATGAGGAAGTGAGTTATTATGGCCTAAGAATGATGGTTGGATTAGCTACCCAACCAACCCAAGTCATGAGGGGATCTGATGCATGAAAGAATGAATGAATGGACCATAGTATAGACACAACAACAGATCGAAGAGATGTGACACTTAATAGATTCAAAGATCTTCCTAAGGGAAGGTTGTTTGGAAGGAATGGTACGAGGCAACAACAATTGGTTGTAGACGATATCTAGAGGTGTGCTACCTAACCCCACCTTATAACCTGTCACATGCCTCATCTCAGGTGAGCATGAGTACATCCTACCTTGCACCTTCTACTCAGTCGCATTACCATGGTTGGGGTCCTCTATGTGGTAATCCCTCTTGTGGAGCTACCACCAATCCTTACTATTTTTTTTCTGGGTCCACCACCAATAACATCTGCCCCACTAGCAAGTGTGCCCCCTACCCATGTTAGTCAACCTACACCTCCTCCATAAGGACAAGTGTATGCGCAAAAAAACGCTCCCCTTCCTCCCAATCAGAACACGAGGAACAACAAGAGGAAAAGGAAGCAAAACAATCATAACCATGGACCCTACGGATCCTAGAACCCAACCCCAAACACTGGGGGCAACCAGCTTGACCTCGATCAAATCCAAGGAACCAATCAAGTGCCCAAGTAGGGGAAAAACAAACCTCTCCACACAAACAAACTTTGTGCCTATTATGGCATCTATGGACATTACACTCACGAGTGTCATATCCTCCCTATCATATGTTGAACCTGGGAAGCCTCTCAGGTTGCTCAGCGAGCCAATTCCCAACCATCCCAACCATCCTTATCGCGACCGACTGTGTTGTAGAACCCTTTCCCAACCCAAGGGTTGGTGTCCACTTCTGCTCCCCCTCCCCCTACCCATGTTCCTCCTCACCCATTTCATAATAGCATTTACCAGATTTTCATATTGTATTCATTCGACATGTGATCCAGATTTTATGAGAAGAACGAAATGAATACAAATTATTATCAAAAGATGCTTAACAAAAAATAACATATATACAATAAAACTGGTTTCTATTCATTAAGGAAATAAGATGAAACTGTAAAATGTAGCGGAACAAGCTCGCTAGAATGGTGGCGGCTTATCTATGAGAAGAGATGTGTGTAACAACCCTGGTTAAATAATTAATTGTCATAGTTAAATATTTGTTTAAAGTATATTAAGTTTAATTAATTAATTAATTAATTGTCCTCATTAAATATTTGTTTTTTTTTATTTTATAAGTAAGAGGTTTTATATATAAGGGCCTTCAAAAAACCAGACCATAGTTACAAAAACTTGATAACAACCGGATTGTAGTTACTGAACTGCCCCAAAAAGGGGAAACCAGTTCAACCAACCGGGTAAGTTTAGCATCTGAGAACCTAACAGTCTTAAAGAACAAAGCTAAGCTGACTAAATTGTAACTAAAAGGAGCAACTGTTAAAAAGAAAAGATCCCTTGAGGGGTTATACACTTGGCAAGTAACCTGGCCAGGTGGCAAGAACAACCGCGTGCCACGGCTCCTCCTGAACGGGTGTCCCTTTGCTTTCCAAATGCATGTCAGCGTCCACGGTGCCCTCGCCCCTGTTGGCAGCTGGCAGGGCATCTCCCGACGGAGTGTGCGCATGCTGACCTGTGGCTGTCACCGCGTCCATGTCCTCATGCTGGACCTGCTCCGCAACGACCCCTGCTACACTCTGCGTCCTAACATTTCTGTCGTCGCCTTCGGAGGAGGGTGCCCCTGCTGAAGCCACGCCTGCTAGATAGGAGGGAGAGGCGTCTTAGAAGGTAGATAGGAGCTGAAGGAGGGTCGAGATCCTTCCATCCATAAGCTGCATTAGAAATTGGAGGTCCTCCATTCCCTGACGGAGTTCGAAGACCAAATCATAGAGGATGGTGAAACTCTCTTTCAGCTGCAGATCAGGCTTGGAGTCGGTAGAAGCGGACGTGTTGCTTCGGGCGGCTCGAACAGGAGGTGGTGCCCCCATGGGCGACTTTGAGGAACCAGTAACCGGTGCATGGGAAGGATTGGAAGTTCTGGAGGTCAATGGAGCGGCAAGGTGGCGCAAAGAAGAGCCCAGCAAGCTTTCAATTATGGCTAAGCAATCAAACCGGGAGACAGGCAAGGTGGAGGAAGCGAGAGGTGCTAGCTCAGGCAGCAGAAGCTGCGAGGAAAGTGTTGAGAGCAAAGCAGAGGGAGAAACCGATGCTCGGGGCCGAGGAGGATGCCAAAGAGAGCCCCTTCGTGGCCGTCCTCGTTGACGCGGCTTGATTTGAATACGAAAAAGGATTTGGTGTTCCAGGCAAATGTGGAGAGCCTGGAGATGGCCGGGACTTGTGAGCACCATGAAAGTCCAAGCATAACCAGGCCAGGGCAGTGGAGGAATGTGGGAGTCGGTCCTCGAGAGAGGGAGAGGAGCACAAGCAGACGGAGAAACCATAGAACAATGCGTAATGGAGGTCAGGTGAACCAAAATTAATGTTGCTACAATCGACGTGAAAGCTAGTTAATGCAAGGTAGAGTCCGCGGTGGTCGGCACGATCTGGTCACATGGCTCTCTGCCTTGCTGGTTCGTCCGCCCTCCCTCTGTACGCCATGTGGTCTGCACTAACACCCCATCCGGGGGTTTGTCCACTTCCCCAGCTTTGCGGATACATTGCTGGAGGATAGGGTGATTAGGAGTAAGGGACGTTTTGCAAAGGAGTTCTGGTCCATCCCAGTTGGTCCCCAGATTAGCCAATTCATCCGCTACTTGATTCACACTCTTTCTGATATGAGTAGGTATAACAACCTGATTGGGTTGCAGTAAATTTGTAATAGTCTTTAGCCCATGTGAGAGTCTCCAACTGGGTGATATTCTTTCCGGGTCCGCTCCATTTAAAAGACTGCTGAAGAGATTGATGATGATTTGCGAGTCACCCTCTACAATCAGCTTGGGGAAGTTGTGTTCAGTGGCTAATTGCAGTCCCCTAATAAGTCCCCAAAGTTTCACCGCATTGTTCGTGGTATGACCAAGGGAGCCTGCATTAATGAGAATAATGTGTCCATGGTGATTGCAGAAAATGACTCCATAACCCGCTGCTCCTGGATTGCCTATGGAGGCCCCGTCAAAGTTGAGTTTGATG
>ML795299.1:46985-57013 GCA_009831015.1 Picea engelmannii
GGGGGGGGGGGGAAGTGGGGAAAGGTGGGTGAGAAGTTGGGAAGGGCTTCCAGTGCTTAAGGATCAAGAGTTATGAGGGATTGTTGATCAGGTCTTTTTCATTCCAAAGCTGGAGGTTGAGAGTTTCCAGAATATTTAGGCGACAACGGTTCCAGCAGTGTTGCCACGGGAGGGAAGCATTTCTGAAAAGCCTTCTATTTCTTTCCTTCCATACCTGTAAGAGAATGAATCCGGAAAGTAATTGCCAAATACGATTTAGGAGGGGAGATTGGGACACTTGGTCCCTCCAGTTCGTAATAGTGTCAATGATGTTGTCTCTTTCGCGATCCGAGGTGCGCATAATGAGCGCACTTTGGTCCCATATTTGAGCAGTGTACGAGAAGGAATTGAGAAGGTGATTCATGGTTTTGTCTGCCTCCCCACAAAGCATACATATAGAAGGCCCCACAAAACCTCTTTTGAGAGGTTATCCCAGGTTAGAATGCTCGAATGGATGACGAGCCAGAGGAAGAGGGTGATTTTAGGCCAATGTTTGAGGTTCCAGATTTTGCTCCAAACTTCCCGTGTAGGTGCCAGGTTCGAATGGATTTTGATGTGATAGGCTTCTTGTATGTTGTAGGTGCCCCGTGGTTGATATCCCCATCGAAGGATATCCTCTCCCGTGAGCTTGGGGATTTTCCTTTTGAACATTTCATTCTGCCAGGGTCTCAGATCCACGTGCGTGTCCAGGTTCATGCGTTCCCTATTAAGGTGCCAGTGCCGCCATGTGTCTTCTGGAGGATTATCTTGCCAATAATCAGCTACTTTTGTCAGGCCCGCATGTGTGGCTTGGGTGCTGATACGCTCAGCCCAGTCCTCATGGTCCAAAATTGGCCATTGCTGCCAGGAATCGTTCCAGAATAGGGTTGTTTTCCCATTTCTAATTTCCCAGAAAGCATGGTGGGTGACTAGCTGTCTATTCTGCTTAGCTGTTGCCCAGATTAAAGACCCTGGTATGTCTCCATTCCAACGTATTAGGTTTTTTTCCGCCACCTCTCGTACATATTTCTTCCTCCATAGCCTTGCTCAGAGGTCCTTGGGATTCTTAAGCCATCGCCACCATATTTTGGCGCTTAGGACTTTATTCATGATGGTGGGGTCCCATTCATTAAATATTTGTTGAATGTATATTAGTTTAATTAATTAAATTATCATAATTAAATATTGGTTTATGTGATATTGGTTTAATAAATTATTAAATTTTATGTTGGAAATATTAATAAATTTTTAATTATTATTTTGAATCTGTAGATGACCCATTAATGAAAAGGGGATAATGTGGTTGACACTTAATTGAAGGATAAGGTGGGTGAAACTTAATGAAGGGAGAAGGCGGTGGATGAGAAAGGGGGGAAAGGAGGATATGAGGTGGAAAAACACTCGGGGAGAGGGACTTTTTGGGGGGGTGAGCATTATTTTCATATTGCAGGACTGTATTGGAGCATTTTTTGGGGGGAGAATGGAAGACTGTATTACTGGTTTTTGGCTGGAGAAGCTGGTTGTAGGACTGTTATAGGGGGGCACCTATTGCTGGGAGTTTTGGGCTCGGGGGCCAGGAATCCTTGCGGAATCCTGGAGCTAGGGAGCCAGAGAGGCTCTGTTCCTAGTTGGCTGGGAGGTTAGTCAGTTTTGGGCAGAGCATCAGGCAAAGTTGGAGAACTGCAATAGCATCAGTTAGAGGTATGTATTCTCATCATTATGTTGTTTAAAGTGGTTTATTGTCATGCTGAGTATGTTGAATATATGGTTTATTATGATGTTGAATATGACTTTTTTAATTATGTTGAATAATGAATGGTTAACCAGTTAGAATAACATTTCTCTATTTTAAATTATGTTTTATAAGGCTCTGTTGGAAGAGACCTTACACATGGTATCAGAGCCCGGTCTCAAAGCTGAAACCTGGGCTTGACCACTCACAACACCGAGATTTGTCTTTTCACATACAATCCAATTTGGGTTGTTACAGTAATAGATAGCTTGAAATGTCACAAACAAGTAGACAAGGTGAAGATTTGTCCATAAGCCACTTACAAGGTTTTCCATGTAGGATAATTATTTTAGAAATACATGGTAAATACCACTTAGTATCAACAACCAGACCTTGGAATATCATCAGTCCCACAATTCGGCTTCATGCTTTAGCAACGAACAGATTTTAAAGCCAAGGCTTTGGCCACAGGACCACAAACATGTCCTCATCTGCGAGATTTACAAGCTAGCCTATGATATTAATAGATTGTGATCAGAGACTCCCAGACAAGAGTACCCATTGGTACTTTGAACTTTGTATTTGTAAATGTAGATTCACATAAAAAAAAAAAACAATCGGGGCTCTTCGATGAGATGCCTCTACGTTCCATTAAACAAGTTGGCATCCCCAGTGTGGAAAAATGAGTTTGCAATGCTAACAGTAAACTAAATGTCAGTTGAACCCAAAAAGAAAACCAAGCCACAAATACAGGGATAAATAAATGGCAAACAAACACCAGAACAAAGCACTAGAAAATTACCTCTGAGATCAATGAAGAGGGAAGACACAATGCTATGGAATGTATGCACTTGAGATTTCAACATGGTCCTCAGCAAAACTGAAAGCTGCAAACTTGATAAAAGCATAGATTCGCTTTGTTCTAAGACCTCGAAGTTCTATCGGCCTTTGAAAATGAAATGCCTTGCTCAGGTACCCTCTTTCGTTCAAATGCTCTAGAAATTGAACCCACTCTGGCCATGGATGCTCCATAATATTCGAAACTCCCTCGACTTTCTCCTTCGTCTTCGGCGTCGTCTTCTGCTGCTGCTTAGATTTCACCATTTTCTTCTCGGTTTTTTTTTCCAGAGGGAATATAAGTGACAAAATTTACACTTTTCTTCGCATATTGATTAGAGAAAATAGAAGTGAGACTGGGCGCTCTATAAGTAATCACGTCTTTACAACCCTTTTCTTCTTTCATTTCCTTTGCATCAAGCTCTGAAAAATCCTCATCCTGGGATTCTTGAGGAATGGCTGAGAAATACATGAATCTTGTCTGTAAATACAAAGGAACAAGTGATATGGGAAAAACGCCATTGGCGCTGAAAGGGCTTTATGACGAAAACCCTGAAAATATTCACACGAATAATTGCCAAAAACTGCCTGCGAGCATTCCAAACGTAAAGTAAACCCTAATCCCTGAATGCTTTTAGTTGACCTATAAACAAATGTAAGACGCAGAAAAAATAAAATAAAAATGAAAATTCAAACCTGTGTGAGACTCTATCTCCCTGGGCGGGCTCTATAATTGGACCTGCACATGGCCCTTGACAAAATACCCCGAATGGATAGTTCTTCGGTCGCTCCAAGCCCGAGTCTTGAGCCAGAATACCAAGAGAGGAACCATCTAGGGAAGCGTGGATGCGCCACGGTTTTTACCTCATATCCATTGCCCCAAGCGCTACAGGAGAGCCCTTTTACCAACATGCCAAAAGCCCCGACTGTAAGAATCAATACGAGGCGTAGTGTAGAGCAAACGGGTCGATGGGCTCTTCCCTTTTCCTCTTGTGTTGGCGATTGTAGACTGTAGCGTAGAGACAAGCGCCAAGCCACCAAAGAGGATCCACGAGGAAGCCCGTGGGTCTAGAATGCACAACAAAGGAGGAACCATGAGAGAGAGGCCACCGGCAGACGCAGGAGTAAATTGAGGCTTGGGTCCGATTAGGGTTTGTGTAATTGTTTTATTTTATTTTTATTATTTTATTTACTTTTATTTATTTAATTTGGCTTGGGCAGGTGGGAAATGGGGGAGGCGGGCACATGGGCCTCATGCACCCACGATGCCCGACTTCAATTGTAAATTTTTTAATTATTTTAATTTTTTTTCTTATTTGTGTTTAATTATTTTATTCAAATTTAATTGTTTATTTATTTATTTATTTATTTTTTTTATTTTTTTATACTAGGGGAATCGGTAACAACGGCAGTATCGTACTCGCGTGACACGGGGTCGAATCCTGTCGGCTGCCTTATAACCCCTAGGGAGAAACGCACAGCCCACAAGCACGCCCTCCGAGTAAATCGGGGTGAGAATCGACCTTGAGACCTCTTTTTACATAGTTCCTTCCATTTACACGGCACTTGCCAATCGGTCTACACCCCTGCGGGCTTATTGTTTATTTATTTATTATTAATTCTTTTAAATTTCTTTTAAATTAGGTTTAAAATCTTAATTGTTTAAAATTTGTTTAAAATTTTAATAATTAAAATATAAATAAATAAATAAAATATTATATATATAAATAAATAAATTATTGATAGTAATAAAGTATTATCCCGGAGTATAATCTCCAATTATCCAAGTTAACAAAGCATTGAGTTCCATGTCCACAGCCATCGAGCCAAGCACCTTCCACATAATACATTATCAATGTCAAATCCCAACACCAAGCCAAAGCGAGGCACCAAGCCTGCAAGGGAGCATAATGTGCACAACGTACTAACATTATAAAATTTTAATGTTAATAGTGGGTTTCAAAACTATGTTATTAATCATATATATATCTCTATGATTAATTAATGTAATAGTGTAATTTTATAATTTATAAAGGTTAAAAGTCCTTGTAGAGTAGCGGGAGTTTGATGCTTGTTGTGGGGAATAGTTAGGGTAGAATAGGAGGTATAATAGAAAGCACCACATAAGGGATCTGATGCACTTAGGCGAGTATGGTACACTGCTAGCGTAGCTACCAGGCGAGAGAGTCAGTAATTTTCTTAGGCGAAGACATTGAGCTTAGAAGCTTTAACCCTGACCTAGTCACTTCCCCTAAAGAGAGTAACGTCTGTTTACAGACAAGTAAAAAAAAAAACTTACGCCTAACCCTGTTTTCAAGTTTAAGTTGTGAAAATATGAACTGCCCTAGACTCTCCCTGAAAAAAAATTTGGTTGATGCAGATTCAATTATACAGGATGGTTAGGACTCAAGGAAATCGAGGCAGAGGGACATCGTCGCAGGATCGAGGCAGAGGGACATCGTCGTAGGGACCGCCAACGCCGCCACCACCATCACCTTAATTAGCCCTCATTCTGTGCTCTTTGTAGGCCATTAATGAGACTTTAAATGGGCGTCAGCCAACAGGGATCAAAGTGGAGCCCCCACCATCTGAATCGGGCAATCCTGAAGCCTTGAGGGATTCAGGGGGAGGGCCTCCACCCGAAGACATCACTAGAGAACTGCAGAAGATCAAACTTCCAGAGTTTGTTCGGGGTTGTGCCAGTGAACGTACAGAGGCATGGTTGGAAGGCATGACAAGGTGTTTCGC
This sequence comes from Picea engelmannii, assembly GCA_009831015.1. Classification (NCBI taxonomy): domain Eukaryota; kingdom Viridiplantae; phylum Streptophyta; class Pinopsida; order Pinales; family Pinaceae; genus Picea; species Picea engelmannii. Next base: position 52,321 of record ML795299.1, read on the forward strand.
CTTAAGAGACTATGCATCTGCTTCAAAGGTGAAGATAGCGATTTTTCAGTTGAGAGACAGTGCCTTGAATTGGTGGGGCAACCTAGAGAGGCAGTTGCACCTTACCCCAGACACCGTCTCTTGGGAACTTTTTGAGGAAAGGTTCCGAAGGAAATATCTACCAGCTTACTACGAGGAACAGCAGGTGGGAGCATTTCATGCTCTAGTACAGGGAAATAGGACCGTGGAAGAGTACGAGATCAAGTTCATGGAATTGGTAAAATATGTTTCGTACATGGATAACGATCAATGACAGGCAGAACGCTTTGTCTATGGGTTAAACCCTAATATAAGGGCCATAGTGTGGATGTGGAAACCGTCTTTAGTAGCGGAAGCGATTGAAAATGCTCGCTATGTGCAGGAACACATGAACTTAAATGGAGGTATGAGATCGACCTTTCCGCATCATCCTGGATTTGTGGGGAAGGCCCCTTGGACCTTCTCCATGGGAGGGAGCTCTAAGCCACCTCCTTACGGTAATAAAGCCAACCCAAGGATAGTTTCCTCAGGTATTTCAATGGCAGCGAGTGCAGCCTCCCGTTCATCACCAACGACCCAGGCAGGTCCACAACCTTCTCAGGAAGCAGCTAGTAGGGGCAAGGGTTCCAGGGGAAGGAACTCATTTCAGAGACCGTCATAGAGCAGTGCACAGGTTCCATCTTGTGTTACGTGTTGGGGGTGTGGAGGACCCCATTACCAGCGTGACTGCCCAGAGTTGCAAGACAGATTTGTGCATAGAGAAGGAAAGGCCCCGATGGGAAGAGCAAGTGGTAGCCACCAGATTTATGCAGCAGTTAATAATCGTCAGGAAGAACATCAATCCACGGTGGTGGATTCGTCAGGTACGCTAAATCATATCAATGTTAAAATTTTATTTGATTATGGTGCTACAGATGGTTTCATTTCACCATATGCATTAGAAAGGAGTGGGTTGGCAGCCTACGAGCATGATGACTTTAAACAAGTCGAGATGGCTTCGGGGGAAAAACAAGCGGTAGGACCTAGTGTTGATAATTGTCTAGTAGACCTACGAGTGTGTACTACCAAGTTGAAGGTATACGTCGCTGCCTTCGGGACGTATGACCTAATCATTGGAATGGATTGGTTAGAAGCCCATTGAGCTATGGTAGATTGTTTCGCAAAAAGGGTGCTTTGTGTTGACGATGAAGGAAGGCTAGTAGATATCCACGGTGTACGGAGACAGGTGTCTCTACGCTTTATCTAAACTATGAAGGTTAAGCAGTGCATGAGGCAAGGGTGTCGAATGTATGTTGTGGAAGCAGTGAATGAAAGGAAGCGACCCTCCTTGGATCAGTACCCAGTATTGTTAGATTTTAAAGATGTTTTTTGAATGAGTTTCCAGGGTTACCTCCTGAAAAGGAGCTTGATTTTACTATTGAGCTAAAACCTTGTGCAGAACCAATTTCCAAGACTCCGTATCGGATGACAGCGCCATAACTTTGTGAGTTGCAGATACAGTTGAAAGAGCTACTCGACTTAGGGCTAATAAGACCTAGTGTCTCACCTTGTGGTGCACCAGTAAGTTTTGTGAAGAAGAAGGATGGTTTCTTACAACTGTGTATAGATTACAGGGACTTGAACCATGCTACAGTGAAAAATAGGTACCCAATGCCACGAATAGACGATCTCTTTGATCATAATAAAGGAGCAATGGTATTCTCAAAAATTGATTTGTGATCAGGGTATCACCAGTTAAGGATTAAGGAAGGCGATATTCCTAAAACTGCCTTTCGATGTCGGTTTGGGCATTACGAGTTCGTTGTAGTACCTTTCATATTGACCAATGCACCAGTAGTATTCATGAGCCTCATGAATGGTGTATTCTGGAAATACCTAGACCGCTTTGTACAAGTCTTTTTAGATGATATCCTCATCTATTCCAAGAATGAAAGAGAACATGAGGAACACTTGCGAGTGGTGTTGTCTTGCCTTAGAGAGAACAAATTGTATGGGAAGTTGTCGAAGTGTTCTTTCTTCCAGAAAGAAATTCACTATTTAGGTCATATCATTTCAGGTGAAGGAATCTCTGTGGACCCAGAAAAGGTGAAGGCCATTATGGAGTGGCCAATGCCGAAAAATGCTCATGAGGTAAGAAGCTTCATGGGGCTAGCAGGTTATTATCGGACACTTGTGGAAGGGTTCTCTAAAATAGAGAAACCCATCACCACTTTGCAGTGTAAGGGGGTCAGATATGAATGGATAGAAGAATGTGATAGTGCATTCATCGAGCTTAAAAGGTTACTAACTAGTGCACCAATTCTACGAGTGCCAGATATGGAAAAAGACTTCACAGTCTGCACGGATGCCTTGAAGCAAGGATTAGGGGCCGTGCTAATGCAGGATGGAGGAGTGATAGCTTATGTGTCAAGGAAGTTGAAGAAACACGAGGAACTTTACGCCACTCATGATTTAGAGTTGGCAGTTGTAATGCTAGCTCTGAAACTTTGGAGGCACTATCTAATAGAGCGAAACTTTGAGCTCAAAACAGACCATCAAAGTTTAAAACACCTCTTCACTCAAAGGGATCTTAATGCCAGGCAAAGGCAGTGGAGTGAGTTTATGAGTGAGTATGATTTTGGTATTTCATACATCAAAGGAAAGGAAAATGTGGTTGTGGATGCCTTGAGTAGGAGACCACATGTCTTCTCCTTGGTACCCTTAAAAGTCAATTTGAGGGAATGTGTGTTGACGCAACTCCTTGGAGACAGTTGGTATTTAAAGGTTACCTTAAACCTTCAGAGTGGGAGGCAATTAGATCCAAAGTATGAAGGATATATTCTGGAAGCAAACAAACTATTGACATATCAAGGAAGGATGTACATCCCCGAAGAGGAGGATATTCGAAGCATCATACTAAAGGAAGCCCATAGAGAACTTTATTGTTCGCATCTAGGTGTGAAGAAGATGTACGCAGACATGAAGAAGCTTTTCTTCTGGGTAGGCTTGAAGCGTGATGTAGTCCATTTGGTCGCCAAATGCCTAGAGTGTCAACAAGTGAAAGTCGACCACCATCACCCAGCAGGTCTCCTACAACCACATGATGTTCCTATGTCCAAGTGGGAAGTCATTTCCATGGACTTTATTGTGGGGTTTCCGCTCACATCTCATAGACACAATGTCATTCTTGTGATAGTTGATAAGTTAACCAAGAGTGATCATTTTATTCTGGTTAGAGACACTTATGATGTCACTGATGTGGCACACGTGTTTGAAAGTGAGGTCAGCCATTTGCATGGGATACCTAAGAAGATCATTTTAGATAGGGACTCCAGATTCACTTCTAGGTTTTGGACAAGTTTGCAATCAACGTTGGGGACTCATTTGAACTTAAGCACAACTTATCATCCAGAAACTAATGGGCAAACCGAGAGAGTAAATCAGGTTATGGAAGACATGCTTAGGATGTATGTTATGGATCAAACCCATTGGGAGACGTACCTACCTTTGGTAGAGTTCGCCTACAATAACAGTTTTCATAGCTCCATCGAAATGCCACCCTGCGAAGCTCTGTATGGAAGGCCATGCAGAACGTCGTTGAGTTGGGAGAGGTTAGAAGACCAAGTAACAGTTGGGCTAGAGTTGATTCAAGAGATGGAGGAACAGGTGATTCAGATTAGGCAGAGACTAAAGGAAGCACAGGATAGACATAAAAGTTATGTAGATGCACACAGGACTGACCAAGGTTATAAAGTGGGAGATCAAGTTTTCATTCATATCAGGCCTAATAAGAGTACCATTCGGTTCGGGAAGGGGACAAAGTTGTCACCTCGATTTATAGGACCGCTCAAAGTCCAAGAGAAAATTGGACCCATTGCATATTGTCTCGTACTGCCACCCCACTTACATAAAACTCATAATGTTTTTCATGTATCTGTTCTACGTCATTATGTTGTTGATGAATGACATAAACTAAATTGGAAGGAATTGCAGGTATCAGACGTGGGAACCCTCACGGTAGAACCGTTATGCATATTGGACTGTAGAGTCTGACAGCTCAAGAACCGTTCGGTAGACCAAGTTAAGGTCCAGTGGGACAAGTTTAGTCCAGGATCTGCTACTTGGGAGGATGCCGAGACATTACGACGAGATTATCCATCACTTTTTTGACCACCTCGAGAATATGCTTCTCAAAGGTTGGGAGTATGTAATGCCACATTTTGACTTAGACAACTAGGATTACCTTAGGCCTAAACACCTTTATTTTCTTTTCACAGTGAAACTATTAAATGATACACTTGAACTTTTAAGATGTATGAACCTTTATGAATGTTTAAATGTTATTGATGATGATGGATATGATGTGATCTACTATGTGAATGTAAATACTATGAATGTTTAAATGTTATTGATGATGATGGATATGATGCGATATACTGTGTGAATGTGAATCCTATGAAGGTTTAAATGCTATTTGAATGATGTTGGATATGATGCAATCTATTATGTAAATGATAATTCTATGAATGGGTAACGTTAATTGAATTATGGGGTATTATGAGATCTATTTCTAACTTGAAAACTTTGATGTTAAAGTTGTTGGTACGTGGATACCAAATTGAAATTATGGTTGTATGCAATTACATGATGATAATGCATAGATATGTATGAGTTTGTGTTACAGACTAATCTGCAG
>ML795299.1:68366-95163 GCA_009831015.1 Picea engelmannii
TAGTTTAATTAATTAAATTATCATAATTAAATATTGGTTTATGGGATATTGGTTTAATAAATTATTAAATTTTATGTTGGAAATATTAATAAATTTTTAATTATTATTTTGAATCGGTAGATGACCCATTAATGAAAAGGGGAGAATGTGGTTGACACTTAATGGAAGGATAAGGTGGGTGAAACTTAATGAAGGGAGAAGGCGGTGGATGAGAAAGAGGGGAAAGGAGGATATGAGGAGGAAAAACACTCGGGGAGAGGGACTTTTAGGGGGGGTGAGCATTATTTTCATATTGGAGGACTGTATTGGAGCATTTTTTGGGGGGAGATTGGAAGATTGTATTACTGGTTTTTTGTTGGAGAAGCTGGTTGTAGGACTGTTACAGGGGGGCACCTGTTGCTGGGAGTTTTGGGCTCAGGGGCCAGGAATCCTCACGGAATCCTGGAGCTAGGGATCCGGAGAGGCTATGTTCCTAGCTGGCTGGGATGTTAGTCGATTTTGGGCAGAGCATCAGGTAGAGTTGGAGAACTGCAGTTACATCAGTTAGATGTATGTATTCTCATCATTATGTTGTTTTAAGTGGTTTATTGTCATGATGAGTATGTTGAATATATGGTTTATTATGATGTTGAATATGAATATTTTGATTATGTTAAATAATGAATGGTTAACCAGTTAGAATAACATTTCTCTATTTTAATTTATGTTTTATAAGGCTCTGTTGGAAGAGACCTTAGAATGTGACGGTTGCGCTCATTCACCAGAAGATGATTACCATGATGCTCTGAAGGAATTTTTACAATAAACATGAATGTTAAAAACCGTAGAAATCCAAAAACCTAATCCTAGGAGATGAAGCGCCAAAAGTCATGTGGGCCCCGTTTGGGTAAGTTAGTACATCAACTTTCCAGGGTCGTAACTTTTGCATACGATCTTCGTTTTAGGCGCATGATAGCCCATTGGAAAGGTCTATCCGAGGAATACACATGTTAGTTGTGTCAAGCCCTAAAAACATTGTTTAGGGCCTCAAAATGACCCTATAAGTCAGGGACCCGAAAATTAGAAAAAAAATGTCGAACTAGAAAACTACCAAAATGAGCCAGTTGGAATAGGTGGGAGGCCACCAACATCCATCTGGATCAATCCTCCCCCCTTAGGAAGCAATGGTCTCCATTACATTGAATTCCCCCATTATATGAGAAAATTTCTGCCGAATTTGGCCCAGGGTGCACCACTTGCATTGGTGCAGGAGCTGCCCTGCTTTGACAACTCGATAAAACTGGATCCTTCGTTGGCAAGTGCCCTTGACCTGTTTGTTCACAATCTGATCACTAGATGCCTGTTGTATGCAGTTTGGGTTGAGATATGTTGGTGTCACTTGTTCTGCTATCTCTGAGGTCTCCAATAATGGTGGGAAATAAGGTTGAAGGAGATCTGCGTTGAACACTGGGCGCAGGCCAATGAAAGGAGGAATGTTGAGCTCAAAAGCATTATCACCCACACACTTGGTGATGGTGTACAATCCATAACGGAGTGGGAGAAACTTCCGATGGGGTCTGGTAAGGCGTTCTTACTTCAAAGGCAATCAAACATTGTCGCCCACCTAAAACTTATGTGGCACTCGATGTTGATAATGGCGTTGCTTGTACTTGTCATTGGACTTTTGTAGGATATCCTGAACCTATTGATGGATGTGTTGGATCTGCTCAATGAACCGGGTGGGTTTGTCTGCTTCAATTGGAGCAGGATATGAGTTGGTTGAGGTGACCGTAAGGGGTAGTGCAACATCTATGGTACGCAATGGTTGGAATCCCAACCCCAACTAAAAGGGGTTGTGGCTAGTTGAGCTATGCAAGGCTCATTTGCAGCTATGTTGGACATAGGGAAAACTCTCGTCCCATGTGCGAGGGTGCTTCAAATTATACATGCACAGGATATGCACGATCCTTCGATTTACAACCTCAGTTTGTTCATCTGTTTGGGGGTGGAAGGCCATGGATTTGTTGAGCTTGGTGTCCAACAGTGTAATGTTCCAAAGCCATTATGCCCAGAAACATCACGATTTTGGGTGTCTTTTTAAACTTTTTCTAGTTGTGGCATTTTGTCAAACACTTTGTTGATTTACTTGTTTGTATGTGTTTACTTGTCGGTTGACCTCTTAATTTCGGTCTTGGGGTTTATGTTGATGATTTATATGTGTGTTGCAGCAATAAACAAGAAGATATCGTAATGGAATGTACCTCAACTCTATGCAAGATCAACAATATGATAGACAAGCCCAAAACACCTCAGATCTGGTTTTATTCGTAAATATAAGAACCTGATACAATGAATATGTCGATCTGGAATGCTCAACAGATGGCTCCAATAAAGAAGATAGAAGCTGCTACAAAATGCTCCAATAGAAGACCACAAGCCTCCAAAGGCTAGATAACAATCAAGACCAATACACGAATGAGATCTAGGCCGTATGAAGTACCAACCCTCAAGCTGGAAGATGCCACACCCTACCGGATCACTAAATAGCCTCAACAATTCAGCCTTGTTGCTAAAGATGTCCAAATGCTCCAATGAAGATGCCAAACAATAGATCGGGTAACTACAAGAACAACCCAGGTGCTCAAATCTCCAAGATCCTCTCCAAACTCATGGATCTGCCTCTCTTCCAAGGAATGGTGCACCCTCTTGGATGCTTGAAACCCTAGATAATTTAGCCTCCCTCCTAGGGACCTCCAAAGGCTCCAAAAACCTACTAAAATGATAGATCGAGACACAACAATGAAAACCCAAGTGCTCAAATCATCAAAGGACTGGCTAGACCCTTGGATCTAGCCACCCTCCAAAGAATGGTGCACCCTCCAGTTGGGAATTCATCCCACTCTCAATACAAATAAATCCTCCACCAAAATACCTCTAGAATCCACCAAGAATAGTGCTATGAAACATGCAAAAGAAATCCAATACCTGGAATTCCCAAAATCTCTTCTCCTCAGCTAGATCGAATCCTCCCTCAATGGATGGTGCACCCCTCTTGTTGAAAACCCACAACCGGTGCGCCCTCTCTCTTTCTGCACCTGTAACTGATGTAGAATCTGGACTAGAATGGTGTGGGGGAGTATTGCATCCCCGAGACCAAGCTTGGGACAAGCTAGGTGTAATATTTCACCATCGAATCGTCTTCTAAGGTTTGTTAAGTCAAAACCCTCAAAACCCCCAAGAGATGGGCCCTTTAGCTAGAAGTCAGATATCCAAATGATAAACATACTTGAATATGAATAGAGGCCCTTGCCTTTCCTTTACTTATTGCTCACCTTGTCCCTCCAAAGTGACTTTCATTTTATAAATATTTAATTAATTAATTAAATCACTTTAATTATTTAATTAACCTTTTTACCTCTGAAAAGCACCTTATCTCACCTTGTGGCTTCCCTGACCACTAAAGGTCACTTCTCACCATCCCATCCTGTAGTGTTGCTCCTCCCGATTCCAATGAGTTATTACACTAAGAGGTTCCTCCAAGTAATGTGCCCAAAATGACCTCTTCAGTGAATTTAATTAACTTATAGCTCAAAATACTCAAAATCATGGAAATCGTCGGAATGCAACGGAACCAAAGCCAACCTGTGCGAAATGGATCATAATGATGAAATGGGATGAGTGATGCAAGTCGGACCCCAAAATGCCTCTCAATAATGCCTGTACTCACTATAATCTCCATCTGGCTACTCTGGTCATCATAACCCCCTGTAATGTAATGATGTACCAAAGTGGGGACATTACAGTCCTCCCTGCTAGAAAATTGCTTGTTCTCAAGCAATAACCAAATACCTCCAAGTATAATACCAGGATCCCATGTCCACCCGTAGGACACACCGTGGAACCCATTCAAAGATGAACAATCATACACTCCACCCCCTGAAGCCCATATCAGGAAGTGAACTGCAATATCTTGTGAAGCATAGTCCTGCAATATATCAACACTGTGAAACTCATGTTTATGACTCATGGCCTCATCCCTGAACGAGTCCATCCTCCAAGATACTACCAAGATCAACATGGCCTCCATCAACTGCCCATGTTGATGTCAGAATGAGATATTGCTAGACCTCCATGAGATACCCTGAAGTGATGTGCTCTCTTCAACACTGAAGCTCAATGGAAAGTCAGAACAACTTTCCCCTGCATAGGTCCACTCACCCTTGTTAGTCAGTGAAATGCTCAATCCTATAATCCCTGGGTCCCATGCTAACCTCTGTCGAAGATCACCATGTTGGCCCTGCACTACTCTGACCATGGCTGACTGCTCCATATCTATACACTGGATCCTCAAACTGAAGTGCATGTGACAATTGGACTTGGTATCCATAAACTGCATATGTAAAGACATATCTATGGAATTAGTACCTGTCCAACCATCTCCATGTTTGATCATGATGATCAAGAGTGAAAATCTACCTCGCTCCATCGGACAAATCCCTGCAGGCCCACTCCAAACCAACCCATGGTGGTGTTTGTGGCTCTCTAGCACAACCTGGGTCATCACGTAGTGAAACATCCTGCAAACCAAGTGAACTCCCAGATCCCATGGCAAACTCGGAATTTGATCACTTCCAATCTCCTCTAACAGCTCCTATGTGACGTTGATCACTATCATAAGCCCTCGGTGCTCATATGCTATCATCTGGCCTATGATGCTCACCATCACATACCAAGTCTCAACTGGCTACCTATGATGATCCACCTCTATCTGATCGGATGCTGTAAAGATACTCATGTCAGGTGGTCTTGGCCTAGCCACTCCCCATGTCCTCAACCACTGTCTATCTCTCGGCCTCATGCTGTTGTCCATGATAAAAGTGTCGGGAAAGGATAACAGAGACATCTGTAGCTGACCGTAGGACTAAAAAATACCACCTGCCTTGGTCAATCCCAAGGATTCAACCAAAGGCACATCTACCGGTACCCATGATAACTGCTTTCTTATAGTCATCACTGAGTCCCAACCCTCCAGTACAGCCGGAAGTAACTCCTCCAACTGTTGCTCAACCAACCTCCATCTCTCATCTCCCATGCAACTATTGATATGGTGAAGGTGATCTCTCATATCTAGGTGATGCTGCAAAAGGCTGACATCTGCATGCTCCCTTAGGTGTGTCTCCTCCCTGCAAGGCACTATACCCCTCTGAATGCCACCATACATCTCGACATTTCTCTGTGAGCTATCACTCATCACCGTATGCTATGACATACTCATGTCGTCTCCCGTAGACTCATGCTGCATCATAGATCTTGGGTGTACTACCGGATCAACCTCTACATGGAGGTCAACCGTTCTCATAACACAAATGGAAGTGTCCTCCATCAATTGGTGCTCCTCTGCTAGATCACCAACATCTCCTAGCAACGTGACTAAATGATATATCTGAGTGTCCACTAAGACAGATGAAGTGGATCTCTGACAAATCTCCTCAAGAGGCTCGTCTGACCCAGAGTCTGATTCTTGAAGGGTTGTCTGTGTGCCTCTCAAGAACCCTCGAGTGCTCTCCAAATCCTAAGTAAGTCTGTCCACCTCCAACTCTTGCTCCTTTAGAGCCTCATGATACATCTCCCCAATCCTCAATAGGTAGTCCCTATCAGTCAACAACTATTGGTAGTCGGTCCTCATCAGAGATACTCTCTCCCTGAGAGTATGAAAATCATCCATGGCAAATTACCCATCTGAACTCATGTGCCACAGATGCTCTCCAGCAGTAATCTATCACCCATGTATGCATGTCGTCACTGTGTCTAGTGGTTTCCATGATCATATCCTCACTGACTCTCAACTGCCCTGCTAAGTGGTGCAACTCCTGATCACAGTCATGTTGAGGTGCCACCTCACATCCCTCATTGTTGGTGTCAGTCCTGCTAGTGTCAACTCCAGAATCCCCAAAAACACTCTTTGCATAAGATAACGTGCTGAATTTCCCACTGTCTACTCTGCCACTGGGTTTTCCCATGCGTGACTGCACATCATCCTCAACTGCTAGCTCCCTTTAAATCATACTGTATGCTCATGTGAATTCACCCTCCTACTATCATATGCGCCTAGATCCCATATAGATGTGTCCAGACATGTGCTATGGTCATCCTGGCGGATAAAGAGTGCATCCTCATCAATGCAGGTTGATCCTGGAAGTAAGTGCCCCATCAACCTGTCAGTCTCCATAATCTACTCAACTAATGGAGTCTCCAAAAGCGTTGACTCAATCTCCTCATGCTGGTGTGTGAATGTAAGATCAATTGTCTACACGTCACATGTCTCCTCTTGGATCTATAGATCCATGTGTCCATGTTGTGCATCCCTCACACAAAGCTCCTCCATCATATCTGACATACTACTGGTATCCTCATGTGATGTGGTTATTGTGGGTGCCTGAAAGGGTGACAAATGTGTCACGACCCTCATAGTGAGCTCATTAGATATAGGTGCTATCATGTGTGAATCCCCACTAGCGTCTCCACTCTGGTGAGGTGTAGGGTCATCAACACTATGTGATATGTCTACTGAAAGGCATGTGTTGTCATCATGTTCCTCCAACTGTCTATCCACTACACAATGGTCACCATCCTCCCCAAGCGTGCCATAATCACTAGTATCTACAAGTGTGCAAGAGTCACTATCCTCCTCAAGCGTGTCAGAATCACTAGCCTCGGTGCAAGAGTCACTAGTATCATCACACTGCTCCAAATAAGCATTTGTTGCTCCATTCTCACACACCTCATCATCACTGTCACAATGCACCTCAGTAATATGCCTCTGACCCTTACCCCTACACCTATGATCTGGTTCCCAAGGCACCTTGCAACTATAGCAAAGTTGTGTGCTCCTAATGGGTGTGGGATTATTCTGTGTTTCCCTCCAACTAGTTGTGCTAGCTCTGTATTCCTCTATCTGATTGACCCAAAATGTAATCTCATCCGTGCTCCACCTAGGATTTTTCATGGACAAATATTGTTGGAATGTTACTAGGGCCCTAGTGCTCTCACAAAGGTCGTAGCAGTCCCATTCACAATGTACTGCCTCTCTAGCAAAATCCCTAGACTCCATCTTGTCGTATGTAAGATCCCTCAAACTGGCAGGAATCTAGGCTCTGATACCACTGTAATGTTCCGAAGCCATTATGCCCAAAAAAATCACGGTTTTGGGTGTCTTTTTTAAACTTTTTCTGGTTGTGGCATTTCGTCAAACACTTTGTTGATTTACTTGTTTGTATGTGTTTACTTGCCGATTGACCTCTTGATTTCGGTCTTAGGGTTTATGTTAATGATTTATATGTGTGTTACAGCAATAAACAAGAAGATAATGTAATGGAACATACCTCAACCCTATGCAAGATCAACAATATAATAGACAAGCCCAAAACACCTCAGATCTGGTATTATTCATAAATAGAAGAACCTGATACAATGAAGATGTCGATCTGGAATGCTCAACAGATGGCTCCAATAAAGAAGATAGAAGTTGCTACAAAATGCTCCAATAGAAGACCACGAGCCTCAAAAGGCTGGATAACAATGAAGACTAATACATGAATGAGATCTGAGCTGTATGAAGTACCAACCCTCAAGTTGGAAGATGCCACGCCCTGCTGGATCACTGAATAGCCTCAACAATTTGGCCCTGCTGCCAAAGATGTCCAAATGCTCCAATGAAGATGCCAAACAGTAGAACGAGTAACTGCAAGAACAACCCAGGTGCTCCAATCTCCAAGATCCTCTCCAAACTCATGGATATGCCTCTCCTCCAAGGAATGGTGCACCCCCCTGGATGCTTGAAACCCTAGATAATTCAACCATCCTCCTGGGGACCTCCAAAGGCTCCAAAAACCTGCTATAATGATAGATCAGGACATGGAAATGAAAACCCAAGTGCTCAAATCATCAAAGGACCTGCTAGACCCTTGGATCTAGCCACCCTCCAGAGAATGGTGCGCCCTCCTCTTGGGAAATTGTCCCACTCTCAATACAAATAAATCATCCACCAAAATACCTTTGGAATCCACCAATAATAGTGCTATGACACCTGCAAAGGAAACCCAATACATGGAATTCCAAAAATATCATCTCCTCAAATAGATCGAATCCTCCCTCAATGGATAGTGCGCCCCTCTTGCTGGAAACCCACAACTAGTGCGCCCTCTCTCTTTCTGCACCTGTAACTGATGTAGAATCCTCCTGCATCTGAGTAGATCTGGACTAGAATGGTGTGGGGGAGTATTGCATCCCTGAGACCAAGCTTGGGACAAGCTAGGCGGAATCTTTCACCACCAAATCGTCCTTTAGGGTTTGTTAAGTCAAAACCCTCAAAACCCCCAAGAGATCGATCCTCTAACTAGAAGCCAGATATCCAAATGATAAACATACATGAATATGAATAAAGGCCCTTGCCTTTCCTCTATACTTCTTTCTCACCTTGTCCCTCCAAAGTGACTTTCATTTTATTAATAATTAATTAATTAATTAAATCACTTTAATTAATTAATTAACCTTTTTACCTCTGAAAAGCGCCTTATCTCTCCTTGTGGCTTCCCTGACCACTAAAGGTCACTTCTCACCATCCCATATTGTAGTGTTGCTCCTCTCGATTCCAATGAGCTATTACACTGAGAGGTTCCTCCAAGTAATGTGCCAAAAATGACCTCTTCAATGAATTTAATTAACTTATAGCTCAAAATACTCAAAATCACGGAAATCGTCAGAATGCAACAAAACCAAAGCCAACCTGTGCAGAATGGATCATAATGATGAAATGGGATGAGCGATGCAAGCCAGACCCCAAAATGCCTCTCAATAATCCTTGTACTCGCTATAACCTTCATCTGGCTACTTTGATCATCATAACCCCTTGTAATGTAATGATGTCCCAAAGTGGGGACATTACAAGCAGTGACCATAGGCTCGACTAGAATGTGTTGAGAAATCGATTGTCCCAATCTGAGACAATCGTTTGCGGGATTCCAAAATGTACCCAAACTCGTTCAAAGAAGAGCTTGGCAGTGGCCTCTATTGTGATGCTCTTCTTGCAGGCGACCATAATCGCCATCTTAGAAAAGCAATCAACAACCACAAAAACACAGTCATTTCCCTGCTTGGTCAACGTGAGGCCCGAAATGTAGTCCATGGATATGGATTCTCATGGCTTGCGAGGAGTAGGCAGAGGGGTGTACAAGCCTTGTTTCTCAGTGTTCGGTTTGGAAATAACGCAAACAGTGTAGGGCCCGATATACTTATTGGCCTCCTGTCGAAGTTTCGGCCAGTGAAATGTTTCTGCACCATTGGCACTATCTTTTCGATGCTGAAGTGTCTGCCACCCAACTGTAGTGGGCTTCCCATATCAACTTCTCTCGCTCACTTGATGGAATGCAGACATGGCCCAGATGACACAACAACCCATCGTAAAGATGGAAATTAGTGACTACTACGTTTGCGCCCAACATTTGGTAGGTGGTGGTGAAGTCTAGGTCTGTCTCATAGAGTTGGGGTCATCGAAAGGTCTCATGGACTCAAGAGTCTAGCATCATGGTGAGTGACACGGCAAGCGGTTTGCTGAGGCAATCAACGATGCGGTTGGTGCTTCTTGTTTTATACTTGATGTTGAGGTGGAATTGTTGCAAGTAAGTGGACCACTTCTGATGGCGGTCATTCTGCAATTTGCCTTATGTCTGCATGAAATACAGTGGTTTATGATTAGTGTGGATGACTGTATCCTTCCCAAGAATGTAATGTCTCCATTGGCAACATAATTGCACAATGGAATACATTTCTTTATCGTAAGTAGGGTACTTATGGACATCATCTGATATTGTCTCACTATGATAGGCCATAGGGTGGTCGTGTTGAGTGAGAACGATGCCCACAACATAGTCATAAACATTTGTCTCGATCTCAAAGGATTGTTGCAGGTTTGGTAGTGAAAGTACTAGAGCTAAGCACAAGCGTTGCTTCAAACCATCGAACGCTTGTTGTTGGGACCAACCCCACACAAATTTCTCCTTACCACCACCCCTGGTTACTTGGTTGAGGGCCCATGCAATATGGGAGAATCCCAACACAAACCTGCGGTAGAAATTGGCAAGGCCCAAGAAGCTCTGAAGCTCAATGAGTGTGGTTGGAGATGGCCAGTCATGGATGACTTGAATCTTGGCTGGATACACATGTACACCATGTTGATCAATGATGTAGCCAAGGTAATGGACCTTGTCCATGCCGAAGGAGCATTTTTCCAAGTTTTGGCGTATAGCTTGTACTGTCGCAGGGTGTGCAGAACCTATTGAATATGTTGCAAGTGTTCTGCCCAAGTCTTGTTGTAAATGAGAATGTCATCGAGATACACCACTACAAAAGTATTGGTGAATGGTTGCAGGATATCGTCCATCATCCTCATGAAAGTGGCTGGAGCATTTGTCAAGCCAAAGGGCATGACCAACCATTTGAAAAGACCTTCCTTTGACTTGAAGACAGTCTTCCATACATCTGTTTGTTCCATCGGGACCTGGTGGTAACTAGACTTCAGATCAATCTTACTAAAGTATTTGGTCCCCGTGAGTTGATCAAGAAGTTCATCGATTCGAGGAATCGGGTATCGGTTTCTTACTATGATTTTATTCAGGGCCCGATAATCAATGTAGAGTCGTCAGGTTCCATCTTTCTTATGTACCAACACGATTGGGCTCCCTCAAGGTGATGAGTTGGGACGGATGTGCCCCTTGTGGAGCAATTCTTAGATCTGTCGCTTGATCTCCTCATTCTCTACCAAAGAGCGATGGTAGACTGGACCATTGGGAAACGATGCGTCGAGGGTCAGATCGATGGGGTGCTTTACCTAATAGTGTAGAGGTACCTCGGTAGGTGAGGAGAAGATATATGAGTATGCTTCCACGACCTTATCCACTTGCTTTTGTTGTGTGGAGAGGTCGACCGCGGAGACCCTGGATGTGGCTGTGATCTTTTGCTCATTCTGAGAGCAAATCACGAAGAAGACAAACTTCCTCTTCTGAGAGATGACCTTCCTGCATTGCTTGGAAGAGATCAAGGAAATAACACTAGGTGGGACTGCCTCCGGTATCCTATACAATTTTTTGTTCAATGTAATAATAACAATGTAAGGCCTAGACTCGAATACAACATGACATTTCCATAAATATGGTTGGCCCAAAAGAACATTACAAACTTCGAGAGGGGCAACATCACACAATACCTCAACTTTGAAGGGCTTGATGTCGTATGACAGGTGACATTGTTGGTTGACGCGGATGTTGCTTCCTTGGCGGAGCCATCTGATAGTGTAGGGTTGCGGGTGCAATGTTGTCAACAGGGCGAGTCGCTTGACAACCTCTGCTGAGATGAGGTTCTTCTCGCTACCACTATCGATGATGAAGTGCAATGGGGTACCCTTCACCCACATCTATGAATGAAAAAAGTGTTCACCTTCCTCTGGCTCGTCTGGTTCATCGAGCTGGAGCTTGGTGGTAGAAACAATAACACTCAGTTCTACATCAATGATCTGTCTCCTCCTTTTTGGTTCTGACTCGGAGTCGGAACCCGCATCTGATTCAGAGGCTTTCACCTCAAACACCAACAACTGCTTTAAGTGGCAATCAACAGTGTTATGCTAGGGGTTCTTATGGAAGTCACACCACTTCCCAGTATCTTTCTTTGTCTTTCTGGTGTCCTTCTTTGCTTTCAAACTGGACTGGTTGTTCTGAGGTAGTTCGTCTTTGCTCTGTCCTTTGTTCTGCTGGTTGGGGCAGCTCTTTCTTGGCTTTTGCTATGAGGGGTTCCCAAGCCCAAATTGTCGCATCTTTTGTTTGAATTTCTACTCAATTTTGACGACATATTGGTATCCCACACCCAAGGATGAGATGTCCAGAAACTCCATTTCGGTCCAGATGTATCTATGTAGACCGTTGTGATACTTGAGCACTAGATGTCACTCAAAATATTTGATACCCAGCTTGGTGCACAAGGTATGGAAGATATTTGTGAACTCGGGCACTGCTTGGTCTCTTTCCTGCCGCAGTGTGGTCCATTTTGTATACAGGTTGTCATAACTTCCAACAGGGTAGTAATCTTCCTTAATAGCATCCCTAAAGGACTCCTTGGTGACCACGACTGTAAATAATGAGGGTTCCTATGTTTCCTTCTGCTCATAGAAAGTTTCCCACCAATCTTTGACATGAGGAACGACTTTGAGGAGTGCAAAAGTAATATTTTCTCTATTCAATAAGTTATGGACAAAGAAACACCCTTCTAGCAGATTCAACCATTTGTCTACAAAATCTGCATCTATTTGACCTTCAAATATCGGAATATTAAAGTTGATTTGTACCTTGAAGGGGGCAGCACCTCCGTTTGAGGAAGATGTGTTGCCTGTTGGTAGTCGCTGAAGGATCTGCGCAAAACTATCCATCATCTCGTTCCTCTGTTGCATGAGGGATTCCTCGAGAAACATTTTGAAGGGACCTCTTGTCCCGTCACCTTTCTTTTCTCTCACCATGAGAGGTCGCTTGGGCATGTGAGAGCTTTTGTCCTCAAGAGAAATAAGCTCGAGACCCAATTCTTTGTACCCTGACCTCGTTGGGGACATGCATTAATAACTACAAGGAGCAGACCGCTCTGATACCACTGATATAGATTTTATGAGCAGAACGAAATGAATACAGATTATTATCAAAAGATGCTTAACATATAATAATAGATATATAGTAAAATTGGTTTCTATTCAATAAGGAAATAAGTTGAAACTGTAAAATGCAACATAAAATAAGCTTGCTAGAATGGTCGTGGTTTATCTATGAGAAGAGATGTGACGGTTTTGCTCATTCACCAAAAGATGATTACCATGAGGCTCTCAAGGCATTTTTACAATAAACAGGAATGTCAAAAACCCTAGACATCCAAAAACTTAACACTAGGAGATTAAGCACCAAAAGTCATGTGGGCCCCGTTTGGGTAAGTTAGTACATCAACTTCTCGGGACCGTAACTTTTGCATGCGATCTTCGTTTTAGGCGCACGATAGCCCGTTGGAAAGGTCTATTTGAGGAATACACAAGTTGCATGTGGCAAGCACTACCCATGTTGATTGCAGTGAGCTCTAAAAATGTTGTTTAGGGCCTCAAAATGACCTCGAAAGTCAGGGACCCAAAAACTAGGAAAAAACTACCGAACTAAAAAATTGCCAAAATGAGCCAGTTGGAATAGGTGGGAGGCCACCGACATCCATATGGATCAACATGAATCTCGCTACTTGATCCTTCTAGTATGGTATGCCCCCCTGAAGCACAACTGGTCATGCCCTCAAATCATCCTTCATCCACCCATGGGACTTTATAGATCCCTTGGCCTTCTACTGAGATCCCTTTGAATATCCCAAAGGTTTCTCTTTGGTGAAATGTTTTTCACCTTCATGGAAAGGCAACCCAACATTATATCATTGTCGATGAATTGGCCCAAGCCCCCGCCACCATGTCCACCCTCAAGATCCTTCAAATGTGCCCCACATAGAAGAAAGCTTTGCTTGTTGCCTTGGGAGTTGTTGAACTTTTGGATGATTGCATGATCACCTTCAATAGTGATCAAGTTGAGCCTTTCCGCTTTACCCCTTACGTTGCTTTCCAGATTCCATTGACCATCAACAAGTACAACATCCACCATTGTATTGTCGATGAAGGTGCATCCACGTGCATCATGTATGCTCATGTTTGGCAATAGATAAGCTCCCCTACCCTTGTCCCATTTACGATCTCCCTCCAAGCATATGATGGTCGACCTTCCCAATCATAGGGCCTTTACCAGAATAGCCCATCAAGCTAGGGGGAAAAGAAGTCCATGTCAATGTTGAGGTTATAAATGCCACTTTGGATTACAACCTCTTGTTAGGATGTAGCTTCATGTGTGCCATGAAGGCAATGACCTTGCCAGTTCTTCGTAAGATGATTTCACTCGACAATGGGAAACTCGTCACCATCGATCAACTAACTTACCATGACCCTTAGGCCCAGCTTCATCCTGGCAATGTGGTTTCTTCCTTAGCAGGGGCCTGGACTACTGCCCATGTTGACAACATTTTCCCTAGAGTCTATAAAGACTCTAACTTGTTGGGTGCATACTACATGCCACCTCTAGTAGTCACCATGCCCAATTCCTATCATGTTTTCATGGTATAATCTAGCTCTGGACCAACGAGCTCAAACCTGCGACCCTCTATTGCACCTTCCACACCTGCATCATCCAAGCCTCCACTAGGTAGCAACAACCACATCCACATTATCCTTTTGGTCAGGTACCCTTCTTGTTCCCTCCTCCTGGGATCGTATGTATCCTGGTCATGGATACCCTCACCATGCCTAGACTTACCCTTAGGATTCATGTGTAGTATATGGATCAACCTCCTACCACCATTCCCAGTTATGAGCCCGACCTTAATTGGCTTTGACCCTTATGCAACCTATTATGGTCCACACTGGTATCCCACATTTAGTTGCACCCTCTGCACATCATTCCCCCCTCTCGAGCCTTCACTCAGGTCTGCCCAAGTCCCATCACGACCCCTGTAAGAAGCTACCCAAACTAAGACCAAGAAAGCTTGAAGTTAGAGCAAGGTTGGAGGAAAATCTACCCAAAACCCCCCTCACCCCACCACAACCACACATCCTACCGCAAAGAGGCCTATTCTTCCTTGTGCCTTGTGTGAGTTTCCAAGTCATCCTACTTTTCATTGCTCCTGACTTCCAGAATTAAAAGAGCTCTATAACTTTGACAATCTGGATGCTGCTTCTTCCACTCTGATTGTGGAAGTCCACCTTCCCGAACTGGCCACCAAACGACTAAAGACTTTGCATACAAAACAACCTTCTGCGTTATGTGATAATTGTGGTCATTACTCTCACCATTGTCCTAATCTTTCCCAGTACCGAGATGCTCTCTAGGTCCTCCACCAGTTAGAGGCTTCCCGTGCGAAGGTTGTACCCCGATGGTAGGAGATCCACAGTCTCATCACGAGCCATTCCCACCCGGTGCCCATACCTCGCTCGTCTCCCATGATACTGACCCCTCGAAGTCAAAATCTCACCTGATTCTCTTCTTCAAGGATGTGCCTCACAATCCTTTGTGAGCATCTCATTTTAGATTTTCCTTGTATAATGTTTATGTTTTTTGTGTTTGTTGCATTCACCTTGCATCTCATTTGTTATCTTCTTGTGTCTTTCAGATGGACCCCTTGTCGTCCTCCTACATTGGTTATGCCAATGGTGTGAGTCATTCTTCATGGAATCTATCCTTGACAACTTGGGCCCTGTTTACCCCCACACTTACCCTCTACCATTCTAGTGGCGTTTACATTGGACCTACCACCAACACTTTGGTTGAATATGATGCAGTGATAGGTTTGTTGATCGATGCCCTTGCTCATCACATTTGTCACCTTCATGTTTTCTTAGATTCCCAACTTATCATCATGCACTTGAATGGTGTGTATCATGTGCGCTATCCTTGCTTGTTTAGTAAATACTTGTGTGTTCGACTCCTAGTGGGATCATTTGAATCCATCACATTCAATCACGTACCTAGAAGTCATAATCAGTTTGTAGACAACATTGTAAACAACATCCTAGATTGGCATCTAACACATGCATCGACAAGAAGCTAACAATTTGCATTCATTCCTACACCATCATACATGCACACCAATACATACCATACATTGTACATTTTTGCATTCATCACACAGATGTATTTATAAATGTCCATCATCATATTATATATTAAAAAACAAAAAACAACATAAGTTGTATCATTATGAGTCCACTACTCTACTATACAGCCGACATGTCTGTCACATGCTAAATTATACAAAAATGGGGGGATCATCTATCCCTTCCTAATGCTCATCCCCATCGGATGGTGCAATATGTGTCAAGGGCATCATGTCCCCTTATGTGAGGTCCAACACCACATGTCTCATAGCTCCTAAATTTTGTAGGATGAAGTGCCATTCCGCTCGTACTTCGACGCAAGTGCCAATATAGTGGTCATCCATAGTATTCCACCCGTGCTTGGATACCCTGGCCAACATGATCTCTAACCTCTAGCGGAGGTCCTCCATGTCTACTTGCATATCATCAACCTATCCAGATCCCTCTTCCCTAGAATTATCGATGTGCTTACCTCTCTGGTGACCGTCTACCTCGTCGGCCTCACCGATGCTATATCTACAAGTTGTACACATAAATGTTGTTAGTATAACATATTGACACATTTCACAAGATGTAATAAATAGATATTATAAACACATTCACAATTCGCCTTACCATTAGGTCCCCATGCATGACTGACTGGAAAAGGTAGTTCTAGATCCCCAGGGTATTTCATCCTTGAGTATGGATACTCCTCGATCACCATTGGGCTCCCAATGATGGAAGAACTCGGTTAAAACAAGTTTCCCACTACACCACCCCCACCTCTATGTAGTAGTTCACTCCATTGATGCATTCGGGTCTCCTGACGCCCCCCATCACGAATGTGCACATGTGGGTGGAGTGTCAGAATGTACTCAAAGAAGAAGGAACATAATATTGTCCCAAAGGCACAATTTCCTCCTCATTCTCTTCGACACGCTATCAATTGGTGCTTCAACATCGTCAATAGTATATTTGTCCACCGAAAGTGAGCACCCTATAATACCCTCTCAATCACAAGCATCTGACTTCCAATCACCTTGTGTAGAGAGTGACTCCCAGGTATATGAATCATCGTTAACGCCATTTCTCAGGTCTCTAGTCACTTTATGTTACCTACATAGATAGCATAATCATGGATCTCGGTGCTAGGAAGATAATGGTGATCTAAAAAATCCTCTACCCACCTCCCTCGAGGCAACATGCGTGGGGTATCCAATACCACCCCTAGTTTGGGTAACCCAGTGAGAAAATATATGTCTTGCATGGTTATCTCCAAATGATGACCATGGACCATGAATGCTCCATCACCAGGGTCCCAATACCCCATTTTGCATGAGAAGAGTCCTTCTCCTACATGCATTAGTGAATTTTAAAAGTACTCGAGTAACCCATATTGTGTTAGTGCCCTCCACAGAGCATAATCTCCTTGTACTTGTGCTCATATGTCCTCAAAGTATCATTATTTCCATATCACTTTGAAAGCTGCCATACCTGCACAAAACCACCTAATTTTAGGTCCTTCATATCACAAAAACTCACCATTTAAGTTGCCTCTTTATCCCCCATTGCACTAGAGGCCACCCCTCAATTTTGGTCCCATTTGACCAAAATTGACCAACACGTTTTTTCCCTAGTTTAGTGCATTGTCCAACGCACATAATAAGCCATTTCCTACGTTGGCCAATGTTCTTTCTAGCCCAAAAAGTGTAATGGCCCTCAAAATTTGAATAGGGTTCCCAAATAGCTAAAATAACCCATAATCTAGAAAAGTAATATAACAGAATTGAAGAGCATGGATAGACCACCAACCTGAGACTCAAACCACCCATTTTTGTCGGTCAGATCTCCCGCGATGATCTTAACAAGATTTAAGGCCTTCTCCTCCTCTCCACATTCAACATCCACCACTAATGATAATGAACCACAAAATTGGAGGGAAACTCATTTAATGAAAAACACCCATTTTTATTTTTTTTGTTGCAGGTTCACATGGATTCTGAATGAAGAACCATTTACATTGTTGGAATCACATTGTCGTACTCTTTGAAAGGGTACTTTTTGTCTTTTGAAATTCCATGCTTCATTTGGGAGCCCTTTTTCTCCCATAAATAGTTATATGCCCCTCGGTCGAATGATTGCTCTTGGCTGAGGGCATGCCTAGTGCATCCCATCAAGTCCCTTAGCTAGGGGCATCATTATATTCCATCTTGGTCAACCCCATTGGCATTGCTAGGAGGATTGTTGTATTCGAGGGGTTCATTCTAGACCAACCCCCTTGGCATTATCTAGAAAGGTCTCGTCCTCATCCTCTCCTAACCAGCTCCATCAACAATCTTAGGAGGAGTTGTCTCATAGTCACCTCCTCACCTGCCCCATTGGCATTACGTGGAGGAGTAATCCTTTAGTTCCCCCTACTAAACAACCTCATCAACATTCTTAGTTGGAGGGTTATGTCTCTTTCGATTATTTGGTTATTTCCTAACCAACCCCATTAGCATTCTCACGAAGGTCCTATTTGTTGGGATATCTCCTAGCCAGTCCCATTAGCATCACTAGGAGGTTGTTCTTGATTTCAGTCATTTCTTCCCGACTTATAGTGTTGATGTTGCTGAGAGGGATTTTCCATATGTCATTTCTTCCTAGCCAACCCCATTAGCATTGCTCAAAATAATCTCCCCATTATGTCATCTCCTACTAGCTAGCCCCATTGGCATGGCTCAAAATACCTTTCACTTGGTTACACTCTTCCTAGCCAACCTCATTAGAATTCCTTGGAGGAATTCCCCCTTTCATATCCCCTCTTTCTAGCCAACCCCACTGATACTCCCAAGAAGAATCCCCTCTCTTTTGAGTGGCTTCCTCCAGTAGGATTCCACTTGGTCACTATGTTTTTAAACACATTGGTGAGTAACTTTGTATTGCTCACACACTCATTCCCCCCTATCAACATCCCTATGTTTCCCTTGTTAAGAGCATCTATAATGAGTCGCCCCTCCATTAGTTGTACCCATCACATGTTGCCCAACTATCCATCTACAATTGTCTCACTGATACATTTGACCAACATCATGCCCAATCACCCACCATCCTTATGGATGTCTTCAATTGTTGCTAGATTGGCCCTACATTTATGATCTGAACAAGGGAAGCCTTGAGTACACCTCTCTTTTCCTTCCATGCACCCCCTGGTGTAAGTTCCCACCAGTCACATCATGCTCGTCACCTCGTCTAGTCCCTTGGTGATTCCTTCCCCTTAGTTCCAACAAGCTTCCCTCTATCAATTTCAACACTTGTATTCTAGAGGGTTATCCTAGAGGATTGTTACCTTGGATCCCTCCTTATCCTTGGTGCCTTCGTTGTCTTTTATGTGCTCAACTTCATCTCCTTTTTGCACAATTGAGACTCATACACTTGACAGTTAAGTTATCTAGTTCTTGCTGCCATCATCCCGGACATGTGTAATATGTAGCAAACCTTAGGAGGGGGTTGCCCTGCAGATAACCCTCCTCATGTGCTAGCCTCAATAGTTACTTCCAGAGTTATGGATTCACAGGTTGTTCTTTGGATACCGAGCCTACATATCCTCCTTCACCATTGGGTCTTGATGGATTTCCCCCCTATCGAATTCAACACATATATTATTGGGGATGGCCTATTGTACCTTGGTACCTATCCCCCAGTTGATGGGTTGCTTTGGACCACAATGAGAGAGTCCTCATTGCTCTCAAACTTGGTTGGATCTCATGTCCACACATTATTGAGATTCATACATGCATATTCGATTCAACCTCAGATGCAGTTCCTTAGATTTGCTTTGCTATGTACCGTCGTCCTCAGAGCCCTGTGATGAATTTTCCTCCAGTATGATCATGACAAACTTGTGGAGCCCCATTCTTGTTCAAAAAGGCTTCTTAGGTTGTTTCCAGCCCCTTCCTTCAACATGAGGGGGAATCATTTCTTATGTACTTAGTTTAGCCATAGTTGGGATGTACTTCAGATTTTCCCATCCAAATCTTGTATATGAGACTGATATTATCATGTTGATATAGTTTGGTTATATTTGCTAGCATCATGTTGCATTTGAGACTCCTTTATAGTCTCTCTGTTGATGTCATGAGTATTCTCGACGAGTATGGGTATGCCTACCTCGTCCCATTGAGATCATATTACTCCCCACTTGATGACCCTTTATTGACAGGTGGTTTTATGTGGCCTCTTCGCCAGTTGGGCCTTCTTCTTTTTTCCTATGGTAGCTCTTCTCCTCTTTGACTGACACATATCCCAGTGAAAGAAAATTATAATGTACGTCGGTAATGTGATTTGCTCCTAACCTCACACAATAGGGGGCATCTATTATCACCATTTATTCGCACACCTAGCCCAAAAGGCTAAGTCTTACCGATATGCACCATCATAGTTCATGTATCCATTGTCATACACACTTTCACACCATTATTCCCTTGCATAACTTAGGGGAATCCCTTTTCCTAAGATATTTCACTTAATTAAGCCATAATCCCCTTTTATGCATTTACCCCTCTTTATTTGATTCAAATTAAAGGAAAAATTCAAATTAGTGGTTAAAATTGATTTGGTTAAACATAGTATTTTATTATTTTGATCATATCAAGGATAACCGTTATTTTTTCCTATAAAATAAAGAGAGCCATACCATTTCTAAAAGACTTTTCATGAGAGTACAAAGATGTCGAAATTTCCAATGATATTTTAGCTTCATCTCACCATAGTTACTTTCAACCAAGAGGAGAGACTAGTCAGTACTACCATACATCTGGGAAAGAAAGAAGAACCCTCCCACAAAGAGGCCACCGAGAGACATTTGTTTTCATTGGTTTATTCACAAGTGTTATCTACTTGTAATGTGGTTATTTGGGTATTATACATCATTTTTTTATTTTTTTTATGTCTTGTGTTATTCATGTATCTTTTTTGTTGCATTCCTTTTCTATTTATGAATAGCATAGATCTAAAGGAATCTAATCACTAGAGAACCAACGTTTCTTGTGTTCTCACCCACTTTTTTATGAAGCTTTGATACAACCACAAATTTAGTAGATTTTCTCACCCTTGCTACATACACCAACACTTATTTACACTTGGCACATAATTGGGTCCAATATAATGTAGGGATTGAAACTGAGGATATTACAACTCTTGTCCCCCTCTTACCCCTAGCTACCTACTTCAAACCCTATTAGGGTTTCACCATCGTGGAGAGGGAGGGCACTAGATGGCAGCCATTCCGAGTGGAGAGGCCCTTGGGTTAGGGTTGAGAAGGTGGGTGAGACACCTTTGGAGAATCATATGGATAGGATATTTCTATGGTGTTTTTTTGGTAGGCTCACTCAACCTTCAATGGTAGACCTTTGGTTTATGATGATGGCTCTTCTCATGGTGGTGTCGAGGCTTTTCACGATGGTGTCTTTGTCTCTATGGTATTTGAAGTGGACGACCTATGGCTCTGTGTGTAGTTCTATTTGTGGTATTGCTATGCATAACTTTGGTTATCGTTTTGATTGTCGGTCTGCTTATGGCCTTATTTTGAGGAGCCTTGCTTGTGTTATTGATCTTTGCAGCCCGTGGTGGTGGTAGTGGAGTACCTTTGCCTTGTTTCCCTTGGTCACGTTCCATGTAGGGTTGCTTTATGTTTTTGGGTGCTAGATTGGATACTCTATTCTCTATTTGTGGCTTGGTTTCTCTACTTAGTGGCTTTGAAGGTTTGGGTGGTGGTATGACCTAGGGTTTTCTATCAATGATAGAGTTAATGCTTGCTAAGGTTTTGGTTGTACCATAAGAGGCCAAGTAGGCCAATAAATTGAACTACCCTCAGTTTCTAGTGGCAGTTTATAATGAGTTGAGGTGACTCATGGTGGTTGGTTTGGCCTAGCTTGACCTATGGCTTCTAACTCAACTAATGTCGGTCTCCTTGGGTGGTAAGGTAGCTAGCTTTAGTTATCAACTATATGTTGTTTCTTTTCTTATAGTAGCCCTAAGATTATATCCTCCTCACAAACTATGTCAACAATCTTTGGGGGATTAGGTTTTAATTTTGCCAATGTCTTGTGTACTCGGGTATTATGGCCTCAGTTAGCACTTGAATTTGATTTCTAGTGGTGCTTTTGGAGGCTGCATGCACAACCCACACTTTTTTATTTTATCTTTGTATATATTGGGTCCATTAAAAGTGAATCGATTTTTTTTTTCAAAAACAAAGGGAAATCTAAATGATAAAGGAGGAGACACCAACTATAGTAGCTTTCAACAGGTAAAAGGTTGATAGAGATACATGATCCAAGCAAGTCCAAGAGTGTGGAGGGTAGAAGGAGGATGATAATTCATAAGAGAGCTTTCAATTCAACAAAGATCTAGTATCAAATCCAAAGACCCTTGACAAAGTCTAGGGGTGTGAAATATATACATTTGTGAATGCTTGAGTGGTGTAGCAAGCCACCATGCTAGTTGTGGAAGTAGCATTCTATTTGTAATGATCAAACTGCAAGTGTTCACTATCTAAACTATAGGACTCAGGGCCAAACCATCTATGTGATAGGATAAAACAATCCTTTGTTCTATAGGTATGAGTGAATCATAAGCACGATATAAGTAGGGGAAATTGGGATTAAAAGCATGCATCTAAACTACCCAAGAAAAAAATATTTTTTACTAAGTAAACACCTAAATAGATGTGTTGTAACATATTAAGAATATTTAGATAAGAATGAGGCCCTCTAACTGATTGGGGTATTGTTTGATGCACGATGCCCAAAATTGGTCTAGTCACTAAATAGTGACCCAAACAAAGGAACCAATGAGCCTATTAAATCCAAATATGTGATCGAGAGACAATGAGACCAAATTCCAGGCTAGGAAATCCTACCATGGTACTAAACATCAAGTGGGAGACCAAAAGCACAAGTTTAGACCATAGAAGGGACACTCAAAAGAAAACTTCAACACATGTGAGTCATTGTGAGTATTTGATAGAGGGCCTTCTTGTTGTTCTAAGGTAGGGATGCCATGGCTAGTACATAGTTCAAACACTACAAAGCGATTTACAAAGGCTGGTAGGAAATACAAAATCTATAAATCACAGTTTTAATCAATAACACAACCATTTCTAAAAAAATGCCTCAAGGAAGCTTAGGTTGAAACCTCTTGCATATGTTAACACTAAACCAAAGTTTAATGGAGGTAAACCAAACTCCACTACTTCAAGTCACACCACTGTAGATCCATCTTAACTCTAGACCTATCAATCACCCAAAGGGATGAAATCTTGGAAGTGAAAACCTATTTTCAAAGTGTAAAAACTCAAAGAAAGGTTTGCATTTATAGAGAATTGATCCCTCTTGGCACTTGATAAATTTGAAATTAAGATGGATCTACATTGATGTTTTCCATTTTCATCCATGAAATTGTTTATATATATATATTAATTTATTTCAACTATTATGTTTCGCCAACCTATGTTACGCCAATGTTACTTTATGCCACACATCTCCCCCATAATGTGTTGTAAAAAGCACTTTCCAATGCAATAAACCCTCCATCTACTAAAACTTGAGCTATAAGTATTTCACTTAAGTTAGATATTTGACCCTAAAAATTTTTATTTTTGCTCATTGATGTTTATGGATATAAAATGTGTTGAAAGCTTTGAAACGTCGAACGATTAGAGTGGACACTCCACCCATCACTACTGGCTTTTGTCCCCGGAGATGGGTGGAGTGTCCACTCAAAAGGTTGGAAGTTTCAAAACTTCCGACATAGTTTATATCCAAAAACATCGATGAGCATTACGACAAACTGTGAAAACCTTCACTCTCAGAATATTCTTTTTAATAAAGAGGAAAGAAAACTCTTAGCATTGACCATCAAAGTTGTTTGTAGTAAAGACTCATAACTACTCAATGGAGAAGAGATTTTAGAGTCGTATAAATTATTCCAAAATCTGAAATAAATTATAACTCCACTACCTCGTAACAATGTCCACCCATACCTGTATTTAAGCGTGCTTGGGCTAGAGTAGTACTGGGATGGGTGACCTCCTGGGAAGTTCTAGTGTTTTACAGGGGCAACAAGTGCGGGGGAAGTGCTTCATGACTCCAAAGGATCAAAGGTTCTTTATTTTGCATGGATTTTGGGGTTTGCCTCCAATAACCAAGAGGAGGCCATGGTCGTTTATATGGGTTTAAAGATTATAAAAGAGGAGTATTGTAAGGATCTTATCATGATAGGGGATTCAGAACTGGTCATTAACGAGCTTCAACATCTGGAAAAATGTCATGAGTTGGGTTTACAAAGGAATTATTAAAGAATCATCCTAGAGGGGGAAAAATCCCACTCGTTGCAATTCTTTCATATCCCCAGAGATCGAAACTCCAGGGCAGACACATTGACCAAATAAGCACGATCCCTTGAGCAGGGGCAACTCAAAGTTAATGATGTTTTTTCTGTTCATCTACTTCCTTAATATGTAAGAATTATCTAAACAAAAAATAGGAAATAACACGAATTCATGGACCAAAACCAAAGCAAGCTCAATTGTTCCAAACCAGAGGGGGTATTTCAAACCCAAGGACTATGGTTAAAGGTGGGTTTCAGGCATCCCATTTGTAACATCCCCAATTTTAATCCCCATAATTAGAATGTAATTGTATAGATGTGAATTAGGCTGGTGAGCCAATGTATTGGGGCGAAGAGCCCACATTGATTTAATGTGGCTGGGCGTCGAATTACATATTATGAACATTGAAATACTTAATAAAAATAATAATCCCTTACTATGATATGAAAGGAATGAAGAACGATGGGGGGGGATATGATTCCACAAGACAGAGAGGGTCCAAGGAGGATTTATTCATGGGTATTAATCCAACCCACATTTTTGAATTATATTATCATTGTGTATAACCTTTTATTTGATGTGGAGTGTGTTGAAAGCCAATCATTTAACTCTCGTAAGAGGGTGGGTGTGAGGAGTCACATCCCATAGTTATTGGAGAGCATGGGCATGAATACAATCAGCTTGGGGAAGAGTATAAGTCAAGTCAAGCAAATAAACAAAGAGAGGAAGGCAACCATTATTGGGTTGTGAAGAACACCAGCCATGTTGTGCTTGAAGGCAACCATTATTGGGTTGTGTATATGTTGGAAATGAGGCCCGTGTCCCCGTAAAATGGGTTGTAAGCATGTAGTGTGTTTTCCTATTGAGGAAATGACTCAAGAGCCTTGTGAAGGCTACTGTGAGAGATCCTGGAGAAACTGTGAGTTCTTAGAGTTCCTATTTGAAAGATTCATGGCCAACCGAGTGCACCAGGGACTCTGATAATTGAATGTTATGACCCAAGAGGAGCATATATATGATATGACCCCAAGGGGGGGCATATAGGGGCCTAAATGTACATGTAATGTGTAAATACATATGTAATAGGGTCGACCTAGTGATAAAGGGGCCTCATGTGCAAGTGTGAATAACTATATATAAGAGATCATGTATTCGTTATTGGGAGGGGAATTGTGAAGTATGAAAGGTATTTGGTTATTTGGAGGGGGGTCCCCTATTCTTTAAGGAGTTATTGTGTAACTTATCTATATTGGAGTTGTGCTCCACGTTGAAATTTTGTACATGGTGTGTACTTCTGTTATTTTGTGATATTTTGAGTATTTGGATCATAACATTTGGTATCAGAGCTCAAGGTCTTGGGGTTTCGCTGCTACATATGAGACATCTTGGAATTTCCACTATAATTTTTTTTCTACGTCGTTTCATAAGAAACCCCTTGGAGTGTATTTAGTAGACATATCAAGGTATGTTGGGTTCAAATTTCAGCTCATGAGGCCTTATACTTGCGGAGATATAGACTGTGTAAGATAGGGTTCTGGAATCATCTTGAATTTAGTCATCGCGAAATTTTCGCTATAAACTTTTTTATGTAACATTTCAGACCCTGAAAATTTGGAGGATATTCATAGAAATTATCAAGGTATCTGTGATAAAATTTTTAGCTTCTAGATCATCATAATTGTGTAGATACACCCTGTGGAAGATAGGGTATCTGACTAGCCCTATTGATTAGTCTCAAACAAGTGTTTCGTGTACAACAACCATAACTTATTCATAGAGAATCAAAATTGAGTGAGACCAGTTGCATGGAATAGTGCACATGCCATAGTATTTCTGGTACAAATTTCATAATTTTATATCAATTATTTTTCACGGGGCACGATGTACAAGTGCTCTCTACCAGAAAGGCAAAAAATCAACAAGGTGTGGGGAAGTTATCATAACTTCCACTTGGCAAATCAAATTTTGGTCAGACCCATGACATTGTAGAGAAGAAATTTCAGAGTACTATAGGTAACAATTTCAGACTGAGAAGGGTCGAAATTGCAGAGATGCATCATAAGTAAGGTCGGCTAGGAGGACAGACTCCAAATCAAAGTTTCAAAGGTATGTTCACTTAAAACTATCATAACTTTTGATTGGAATGTCCGATTGAGTTGATTCAAAATCCATTGGAAAGATAACACATAGAAGAGCATATTGGAAAAAGTATTGCAACTATTTGAGATCTTCGTCCTTAATATATTGAGGTTGTGATTTGAGGATTGGAATTAGACCTCACTTAAGAATCAATGGAAATACCTAAATTTACAGGAGATGAAGATAAATATGAAATCAATCATATGGAATGGCTGAGGTTGGTAAAAGAATATAATATGACTTCTAGGAAAACAAGAGATTATTTTTTTGATGAAGCTTGAAAGTGGTGGATGAGTGTTGATCAAAATACTAGATGACACTGCAGATGGGAAGAATTTGAAAAAATCTTCTTAGATAAATGGATTAGGGATACAAAAATGGAGGAAATGTATAGAATTCAAGATGAATTAAAAGAAGCAAAGGAGGAGATTAAGAAGTAGGGTGAGGAGCTATCTAAGATTGTTAATGTTTAAGCCATTATTATAGTTCTTTGCATTTCAATGAATAACAACAACATAAGATAAGATCACTGAGAAATACACAATCACAAGAGACACATCATTTATCCT
>ML795299.1:101468-120649 GCA_009831015.1 Picea engelmannii
TCTCTCTCTCTTCTCCAACTGCAGCTCCGAAACTTGTCTCTCAATGAACAAGTGAGTGTGTGTCTAAGTGAGGCGCTAGCCTCCTTATTTATACAAGTCTGGCACGTGTGGGAGTGTCCTTTCACTGGCAGGGCTGACTTCTTCTCCTGGGTGGTTATAACTACCTTTATTATATTTTGGGGCCTCTTTGATATATTTTGGGGCCGACTTCTCTTTCTGCCTATTACAATTACATTAAGACCAATCTGCAAAAGGGGATTTGGTCATTTTACAATAGCTGACATGATCAATCCACAATGGGGATTGATCCAATGAATAATATATCAAATAATAATAAGAATACACTTTGCAGTTACATTATTTCAACAAAGATAATATCCCTTAATGAATCACTCATTAAGGAGGTTAAGAACTTAAAGCAAGAAAAGACTAGCAAAGACAAGTGGGAAAAAGATGAATCAAGAGAAGATTTGAAAAAAAAAGATGAAGAGATATGTAGATTATGAAGGCACAATAAAAAACTATTGGACGAGGTTAAGAGATTGAAAGAAGAAAAGAAGAATTGTCAAAATAAAGAAGAAAGAATAATATTGGATGAAGAATCTACCAAAAGACTGGAAGATGAAATTTGGAAGAAGGTTGAGCAATCACTAAATATAGACGAGATAAAGTTAGAAATGCAAGCCAAATTTGAAGAAGGACGTTATAATTTGATAGATGGGGTCACCTTGCAGCTTCAAAAGGAGAAATAAGACAAGATTCAAGAAGGTCAACAAAGGATACTTGAAGAAGTTGAACTCCATCTAGAGGATGTACATGCCAAATTTGATGGTATTATCTCCAAGGCTAAAGTAATCAAGGACCTAACAAAGATGATCAAGGATTCCATTGGCACTGAAAGAAGATAGATGAAATGCATGTGCAAAGTGAAGGAAGACCATCAAATGTGAAACCGTATCGACACCCTCATTACCAAGAAACATTTCAAGAAAGACAATAAGGATGATATCGAGGTTATGAAGGAAGAAGATGAAATAGTTGTCAATATTCATGGAACAAGGCATCACCAAACTACTCTTCAACAAGCTATTATCAAAAACCAACAACAACTACAAATTGGAGAAGCTTCAACAAAAATACATGGAATCAAAGGAAAGAAAATTATTTAACAATTAGACACCAAGGATTAAGACCGAAAATAATTGATTTTGGATGGATAGATCATCAACAATGGAATGAAGAAAGCAGGTGCATGAGAAAGTCATATTACTTGGTTTCATCACATGTGAAGCCTTTAAATGCAAAGTTTCGAGGACAAAGCTTTTTGAAGAAGGTACTATGTTATGACCCAAGAGGGGCATATATATGACTAAATGTATATGATATGACCCCAAGGGGGGGCATATATGGGCCTAAATGTACATGTAACGTGTAAATAATATGTAATAGGGTCGACCCAGTGATAAAGGGGCCTCATTTGCAAGTGTGAATAATTATATATAAGAGATCATGTATTCATTATTAGGAGGGGAATTGTGAAGTATGAAAGATATTTGGTTATTTGGAGGGGGTTCCCCTATTCTTTAAGGAGTTATTGTGTAACTTATCTATATTGGAGTTGTGCTCCACGTTGACATTCTGTACATGGTGTGTACTTATATAATTTATGAGATTTTCAGCATTTTGGTTCTTAATAATGAATGATACAACTCGAGGGGCTGCGAGCATTGAAGGGGGTATATTCCTTGGGTAATGCAGGTTGTGGGAAAAGAGAGAGCTGGAGGATTGGAATTGTTGTGGGAATACAACCTAGATTTTGGGGTTGATGTGTGCAGAGAGTGGACAACCAACGGGTTGGATCTCCTTGTGGATTCATAGCCTCAACTTGGGGGTGGCCTGCTGTTGAGAGAAAACGAACAACAACGCCTATGGCTGGGAGGTTCATCCTTCATATGCAACTAGTTGGTTAATTATTAACAAATAAGTGTTTTATGTTATGTTCTTATATTATTTTGTTGTGTAAATGGGCTATATGAATGTTGTGTGTTTGCGATCATCTTGAATAGTTGCATTCATGTTTAATATATATGGTTTTAGATTTATTTAGAACTGTAGTATCAGTCAAATGGTTAAATATGTATGTGATTTGTAGTTGGTAAGCTACAAGAATTTAATTATCAGTAAATCTTAATGATTTAATGAGTTTCCATGTAGTAATGTTCCCTGGTTAAGCCGGGGGACGTTACACCATCCGATAATCTCGAAGCACACATCACCTCTCAATCACATAACTCAACATCGCCGCCCCTTCATGTCAACGTGTATCGCCTGGTACATGTATTCTCATCCACTTGTGTGCATTTATATCAATCTCAGGGTGATGATGGATACATGATGTGGGATTTACGACCTCTTCCTCCCACATCAACTCACACGTAGAGATATCACGTGGAAGCTCTGTTCGATTCATGAACCAATCCATCTCACCATGGAATTAAACCACTGCTCCTTTGCTAAGAATTATGAATTCTCTCTACGCACTGATGCTCCAAATTTCATTCACAAGGTGAAAGAATTTGTAGTCAATAAGGTTCTTAGAATGTTTGAGAGTGCAACGTGGCGACGCGACCCAAACCTTTGTCGTTGCTATGCCCGTGAGCTCCAGGAATTGAAGGAAAACCTAGGAGAACAAAGATGTGAGTTGGAAATGCAGAGAGCAAAGATTGCACATCTTGAAACTAAGCTAGAAGAGCAGACTCAAAAGCATGACAAAGAGACTTGCATCATTCTTAGGGCCATGAATAAGTAGAACAAAAAAATCCAGGTCCTTCGCCAGGGAAATTAGGAAATTTGACAACAATGGATGCAAAATCAAGCAAATGTGCAATCACCAACCCCTTCTCATGGATCCAAAGTTCAGGAAGTGGACCAACAACTTCAGGCCGACGCAGAACACCCAATGGAGACATACTAGGATTGGATAGTGGATACTACTCTCTAATTAAAATAATCAAGGTTTTAATGATATGTAAAGTCATTTTTGTTGTTGCATTCATATGTAAAAATTTACATATGGCAAAGAGACACTCTGTCATATGCTAAAGTAGAAATTTTTGTATGGCCACAAAATGAAATCTTTGTTGTTAGACAATTGCCTTTTCTTTTTGAACTCCTTGTATCTCTTTGTTGATTCAACCTTTGCTGCAACACTCTTTTTGAATATAAACTAGCCATTCTTGTTAAAATAAAAACAATGTCCACCCATACCCCTTGGACGGGGTGATAGAGAGGCACTGACTTGGATTTGTCATACCACATATAATTGGCAACAATCCCATCACCTTATTTAACTCTCTTCCTCATGAACGCAAAGCAAGTTAGGAAATCATTATGTAATAAGGGGTTACGAGTTTGCCCATCACTGCGCAACATGTAGGGACACCTCTATTGGTTCAATGAAGCCCAATCCCATCAAGGGAAACCCCTCCATCTATAGTTTATCTTAATAGTGGACTAGAAGAGAAGGGAATATGTGTGTAGGTAAAGAAGAGCGTGGAGGCAAAGAGGCTCCTTGTTTCATAGTCATATAAGATTTTGGTGCTCTTTTTGGAGAGAAAAATGGACTATACCCTCGTCCATTTGGTTTTATAAGCCCTTAATGATGATATAGGAGAGGAAGGTTATAAGAGGTGGGGTAGACCTCTTAAATCACAAAAAGGAAAGAAGAAGGTTAACAAAACTACCAAGAACAACACAAGGAGAGAGGAGGTTGTTGCCATATAGAGAGGCTACCACATACATCACTAAAGAGCACTACGAAGCAAGTCGAGTTCATAGGATTGAGCATTACAAAAGTCATACTTGACCTAAGGCATTTCAAAGGCAATGAGTCAAACTATACCAAGACAATGAATCTGTGCTAGCATGCGAAGGAGATGGTGGCTCTAACACTAGAAAATAAGCTTAGAGAAGTTGGAACATATGGAAGACAAATATTATGTTTTAATAGGCATTGTCTAGTTGTTCTACGAAATGGTTTTTTTCGTTGGAATCCAACGACACAAATCTGTACGAAATCACTATTTTTTGTTTGTTAAAATTTATTTATGAATTTAGAAATGGATTTGGCATGCCGAAAAATCATTAAAGCACTCGAAATATACAAAAATAATCACTCAAATATGTAAATCTAACAATTTATCACAAGATTTCGGGCAAATATTCCAAAAAAATTCATTTCGTAGAATATTTAAACTACAAAATGCTAACACCGAGAGAATGGAGTTTCGAACTCCTCCTCGATAGTGAAGCCCACGAATGACCTCCATGCATATTTTAACGGTAAGGGAACGGAGGTTCGAACTCCTTGTCCTCGACAGTAAAGCCCACGAATGAACTCCATGCATATTTTGTTTCTTCTAGTTTTTATAATGAAAAATTGAATGCTAATGGTTGAATATTACGCTTGGGTTTATACGGGTTTTGCCTAGTGCCATTGCAGCTATAAATGGAAGGTCAAATTATATATGGGAAATACTCTTCAGCTTCCAGAAAAAGTTTAGATATCGCGTGGTTGAGGTTTTGGAACTCGAGACCGGTCCAAACCCTAAAAATCTTACCGCTAGGGTTTATCGTTTAAAAATCCCAAACACCGCGGCCAGGTTTCTTATCCTATCCCTTACTGTTAATATAGCGGAGCATTCAGCACGAGAACAAAATACGAGGAGATCGGTAGAGGCCACCCGCCGAAGAAGAAAAAAAAACCCAGTAGTGCGATTAGAGTCTGAGAAGCAATGGCGGAAGCACTGGTTTTGCGCGGCACAATGGAGGGCCACACCGATGCCGTGACGGCCATCGCGACGCCGATCGACAACTCGGACATGATCGTCTCTTCCTCCCGCGACAAGTCGATCCTCCTGTGGAACCTGACCAAGGAGCCCGAGAAGTATGGCGTCCCGCGTCGCCGCCTGACTGGCCACTCACACTTCGTCCAGGACGTGGTCATTTCCTCTGACGGTCAGTTTGCGCTCTCGGGCTCCTGGGACAGCGAGCTCCGCCTCTGGGACCTCAACACAGGCCTCACCACCCGGCGCTTCGTCGGCCACACCAAGGACGTACTCAGCGTCGCGTTTTCCATCGATAATCGCCAGATTGTCTCCGCCTCCCGCGACCGCACCATCAAGCTCTGGAACACCCTTGGCGAGTGCAAGTACACCATCCAGCCTGATGCCGAGGGCCATTCCAACTGGATCTCCTGCGTCCGCTTTTCCCCATCGGCCACCAACCCCACTATCGTCTCGTGTTCATGGGACCGCACGGTAAAGGTATGGAATTTGACTAACTGTAAGCTCAGGAACACGCTCGTCGGGCATGGCGGCTATGTGAACACGGCTGCCGTTTCGCCCGACGGCTCGCTTTGCGCCAGCGGTGGCAAAGACGGCGTTACTATGCTTTGGGACTTGGCGGAAGGGAAGCGGCTGTACTCGTTGGATGCCGGGGATATTATTTATGCCCTTTGCTTTAGCCCCAACAGGTACTGGCTCTGTGCCGCTACACAGCAGTGTGTGAAGATTTGGGATCTGGAGAGCAAGAGCATTGTGGCCGACCTCCGGCCCGATTTCATTCCCAACAAGAAGGCTCAGGTTAGAAGGGATTTCGAACCCTAGTTTAATTTTATTTTTGTTCCGTCTGTATGTGAACATTTAGGGTTTTGTACCCATGTTACGTTGTTATTATCCTATCTTCATTTACACACACACACTTTATGTTAATTGCGCTGGCGAAGCTCAGGGTCCAAACCACTCGCCTTCTCACTGAAGTTAAGATTGATTGTTAAATTGAAGTTAAGATCTCGTGATTCACAATTTTTTTTAAATTTTTGAATGCTATAATTGTTATTTGTTCTGTACACTGATCATTATAGCAAATACATTTTTGTCTAGAACGATATCATCATTCTATCAGTGCCCTAATTTATGAATTTCAGTTACCTATGTAACTGCATTGATGAGCAGTTTCATTTTGAGTAAAGCTCTGAAGTGTCTGTTCAGTAAATATCTCATTCGAACGTTTTTTTGAGTCAAAATTCTTCATAGGGTTTCTTGCTGCCTATATTGCATTGCTAGGCGGTTTTGTTTGAGTAGTTATTGTATTAGTCAGTTGCTGGTTGAGCTAACCCTTTGGGCTGTTTAACCCCATATTTGCAATGATATTTGTTATCGGCTTGTGAAGGAGGTTTACCATTTACAGTTTTGAGATTTCCAACGTTATTGTGGTATCAATATTTTGGACTAATTTCCCTTTTTCTTTTAGATTAATTTTTCCTAGAAACCTTTGGCCCAATGTTTTCATTTCCAAATGCAGTTCTTATTTCTAACAAAAACAATGTATTATGTTTATGGCTTATTTTTTACTGCTCCGTTGATTAGTAAGCACAATATTATCAAACTATGTTTCATTGTTGACTTTTTTGTCTATAGAATTTATTCCAACAGTACATGTGTAGAAATTTATTCCATCATTTAACTCTTTTATAAGTTTTACTCACATTAATTGATGTGAGGTTTTGATCTCAGAATTTGAGCATCAAACTGATTTATCTATTTCTCCATTTCTTGCAGATACCTTATTGTACCAGTTTGAGTTGGAGTGCAGACGGAAGCACATTGTTTTCTGGTTACACAGATGGAAAAATCAGGGTTTGGGGAATTGGACATGTTTAAGTTTTGGAGGCAGTGGTAGATTTTTGAGTCAAAGCCAAGGGAGTTTGAACTTTTGGGACACACTAATTTTTTCGAGCATATGTTATTTTTCAAAGTTAGTATAATGCATTTAGGATTTCAGTTTTGAAACTGTGGATGAGTTTATTTCAGCACGGAGCGAAGGCACTCCATGCTTTGGAAACAATATTTAATTAATGGGCATATTCTATTTTATTAAAATGAAGGCACTCCATGCTTTGGAAACAATATTTAATTAATGGGCATATTCTATTTTATTAAAATGAATATTTGAGTATCTATTTTATCAATTACAATGTTTCAGTTTTTGCAGTTTATATTTTGAGCATCTGCTGTTAAATTGACGACAGTATTTCTAAGTGATGGTTATGAGATTAAAGTAGTTTGAACTTTGATATGACCTTTGAAGAACCTTTTCTTTTCACCTGTTCTGTTTTCTCACCAAACTGATGTCTAAGGTGATGCAAATTGCATAAAGCGAAAATGTTTCCCAATTGTCAATATATGTCTCCTGGGTAGTTGGATGCCATCCCGTTTTTCTAATTTTTCAGTGACTTATATGAACTTCAAAAATATTGGATACCTGGTGGTTTTGTTTGATTGCGCAATTAAGGATGTTGAAGAATGTCTATTGAGTAGAACAATGCCAACTAGTTTTAACTGTAGCTTTTTATTTTCTTTCAAAACAATTCAAAACTTGAATGGACTTTAAAAATATGGATACCTTAGAGGTTTTGCTTGATTGCAATTAAGGATGTCCATGAATGTTTTTTTGAATAATGAATTGTTGATTCTAATGTTTGTTTTCCATTACAATGCATTTTTTAAGGCTTCTTGGGAAATTTGCGAGTTATCAGAGCGAAAGGGTTATGTATGTAGGCGTTGTCAGATTTCTTTCTCAACCAATCTACTGTACCAACTATTTTCTGTCTAGATTGTCAGATTTCTTTGAGATTCTTATACTTGTCAGATCGTGTTTACTATTAATGTTTGTCTCGTTTGCTGGTTATTTGATACACAATACAAGTCTTGTTAACCCTATTTCTCTTTGTAATCATGATTGGAACCCCGTTGTAACTTGTACCCATGTCCATGAATGTAAATGTTATCATTGGGTTTATATCAACTTTGTTTTACCAATTGTTATGGGTGTAGGCTACATGTTCTACGAAATGTAGCTCAACACACGAAGATGGGATGTCTCCGGTGCTGGGAGGCCATCTCGTCGCCTTTCGCCAATCGCTATTTGCTCATCGCCCCATTTTGTAGCGTGGCTGCATTATGTCCCATCTCCCATTCAATTCAGGGTGGCGGACGTAGGTTCAAACGCCCCCACTCCTGTGCCTTCCAGACTATTCTCCCCTGCAGCCTGATCCAGGCACCGGATGCTTGAACAGAACTCTCCCGTGATGAACATCTCTCTCCTGCAGCCCAGTCGAAGCCCAGCGATCCGTCGAGGTATTACAATTCTGGATATTTCTGATGTAGATTAAATTTGTGATCAGTGTAGCTTCGAGAGGTATTAAAATTCTGTAAATTATGGAACCAATATAGATTTCATGATATTGGGTAATGTAATTGTGGGCACTGTGGATTTATCGAAAAGCAGCACATACACCAGAATTCTTTATAGAATATACTGTTGCCTGCATATTCAGTGCAAGTTTGATGCCTAACAGTTATTCTTCAGTTTCCGAATAGCACTCCCTTGCAAGAAATAAACGCTTATATGCAATGGAATTATGTATCATTATTATGAACTTCTTACAGAACAATTCTTCAATTGAAGGACAAACCTGAATGCCTTTGCCCAGTGAATTGATGTCCACGTCTCCATAGATTAGACCATGTTCACATAGTTTTATTGCTTTGTGCAACTCTTTCAGATACCCCCACTTCGGCTGCCTTATATTCCCTGTAAGGATTACTGAGTCTCCATATATTAGACCAGGTTCACATAGTTTTATTGCTTTGTGCAACTCTTTCAGATGCACCCACTTCGGCTGCCTTGTCCCATAGGCTATTTTTTTTTAGCCTCGTGGATGTTAAAAATGTTAAAAATACTTTATTTCTTTCTTTCTATATTCCCTGTAAGGATTACAGAGTACCATGATTACACATTTGATTTATTTTTAGTTTTGAAAATGACTTTTTATAGAATTTCTTTAGCTAAGCTGCAGGGGTTTGAAGGGCACATTTACAGTGAAGGTCACTTAGGACTTACACATTTTGGACCAAGTCTCTGAATTGCAGAGTACCATATCGTTCTAAATAAAGGAAAAAATTTCAAATAGAATGGTTCCTAGCTTTTTGATTGTGGAAAGAATAATTGAAGCAGAATGATTTTCCAGTGTTATACAACCAGGTGCACAGAATTCCATGTGTAACCCTTAAAAAACCCAGCCCCCCACTCTTTCAGTGCATTAAAATTTTTGGCTTGGGCAACTCTTGCATACCATATTGGTCAACTGAGAATAAAACTTGGACTAATGATAGTAAACAAGCATCAATAAGTGAACCACAGCCCAATAGAAAATCTATGTTTTTCTTATTTTTATTGATGTAGATAATTCAATACCAAGACAGACACCGATCAATCGATGATTTACAGAGTTTTAATACCTCCCAGCCCCACACTTGTCACAAGTTTGATCTACATTGAAAGATCCACAGTACCCACATACCCCAATATGATTAACTGTATATCCATTCCAGATTTTGCAGATATTTAATACTTCTCAGTGCTACAATGATCACAAATTTATCTGCAATGATAGCTACAATGATCACAAATTTATCTACAATGATAGATCCACATGTGCCCATAATAATACCCCAATATGATGAAATTTCGTCTACATTGAAAATCTATAGTGCCCCAATATGATGAAATTTTATATGCATTGATAAATCCAGTCTCCCAGTATGATGAAATTTTATATACATCAAACTGTTAGGCATCAAACTTGCTGAGGTATTAAAACTCTGTGGGGCTGAGAGGTATTAAAACTCTGTGAATCATCGATCGGTCTCTGACTTGGTATTGAATTATCTTAATGTCTATCAATAAAAATAAGAAAAACATAGTTTTTCTATTGGGGTGGTTCACTTATTGATGCTTGTTTACTACCATTAATCCGAGTTTTATTCTCAGTCCATTCTGTATGGTTTTATGTGAGTTACTGAAGTTAGATGTACTGTTTTATTCTCAGTGCATTCTGTATGGCTCTGCTATATAATTCCTAAGAATAACTGAAGCATTATGTATGGTTCTACTACAGAACACCTAAGAATTACTGAAGCTACATGTGCCAGGAAACTGATCCCCTCTGGTTAAAAAAATAGTTCATAAATCTCTTTAGAAAAACAAAAAGCCAAATAGATTCATAATAGAAACCTAGATCTATACGATCTAGTAAACAGTAATAATTTTGTTTCATCTAAAGCAAGGTGACTGGAAAATAATGTAAATATATGTTGCCTTGGTTAGGAGAAATATCTATTCTCGTTTCATCTAAAGCAAGTTGACTGGAAAATAATGTAAGTATATGTTGCCTTAGTGAAATATCTCTTCCAGACAGTCTCTCAGTTTGTACATCTGGATCCCCTTAGTGAAATATCTCTTCCAGACAGTCTCTCAGTTTGTACACCTGGATCCCCACACTTGAAATTGTTCTGCATTGATATATAAATTCAATGGCCTTAGGCCATCATATTTAGCCCATTGAAAGACATGGAGTCAGATTTCAGAGTAAGGTTTTATTATACTTTGTGGGTGTAGAGGAGAATGAGCGTTATGGAGATCATGTTGGTTCCCAGATTTAAACCTGTCTACAGTGTCCATAAATTCAACCCTATAATGTGAACGAGATTCTGCAAGAATGGGAAGTCTTTTGGCAAATCACTTTTGCCACCGTTGCCTTTATCCGGTGATCTGATAACATTTTTCAACGCAGTTATAGTGCCGTTTTTCAACGCAGATAGTGTTGTTTTTCAACGCAAATATAGTGTCGACTCTCGTTCAAAATCTTTTGTTATAGCTGTCATAGACTCTAGAAGAGGGGTGCAGGGTGCTCCATTTTATTATCATGATTGGCAATTGGACTATTACCATTCAAAATAGCAAGATCTGCTGAACCGCACACCTGCACTTCAGGCCTAGGGACTTTGCTATCAATATCAGATAAAGGTAACTCATCAATTTGATCACAAGATCTACAAATGACTGTCTGGTGTTCTGAATCATTGTGTACAACAGTAAATTGGACTTCCTCGTTCCAGTCCCTCGAGCAGTGCATCTTATTGCCCTCTTATTCCCTAGTAGTCTTTTTAGATGTTTGATGATCTTCACCAGACATAGTAATTGAACCAGGACCATCTTTACAAGGACTTTGAAGGCTACTCTTTTCCCTTAAAGCGTTACAGTCCAGGCCTGGACTGTCCTCATTGAAGACACTGTCGGGATCTTCTAAAACATCAGATTCTACCTGGACATGCAACCCATGGGAAGCTCCTAACTCTGCATCTCCATTTATGCAGCCAAACAGAATGTCTGCTCCATTAGTATCTATAGGGTGGCAAGGTGAACTGCACAGGATTTGTCCATTGGATGCTACAGATAGTGAGCTAAACTCAATTCAGATAGTGAGCTAAACTTGATTCAGTAGAAATTTCAGAAAGCCCTCCCTAGTTTTCTCTCATCTTGAATAACAGCTCAGCTTCTATGCCTTGCACCTTATCAAGAAGCTCACATATCTTCATTAGATGTTCCTGCATTTCTGTATACCTCCTGGTTTCTGTTTCTGATATCTTCTTTCCGCTGTTTTCAATTTTGTTAAACGAGTTTAGCAATTTTTCATCGATTTTCAGCACTTCCTCCCTAAACTGGCGTTTCTCCCCTTGTACACGTGCTGCACTGGTTTTCAGGTTCTCTAGTTCGTGTG
This sequence comes from Picea engelmannii, assembly GCA_009831015.1. Lineage (NCBI taxonomy): Eukaryota > Viridiplantae > Streptophyta > Pinopsida > Pinales > Pinaceae > Picea > Picea engelmannii. The sequence continues at coordinate 113,152 of ML795299.1, forward strand.
TTTTCCCATTCAACTCTTTTGCAACCTCATCTCTTAACCTATTATCTGCTTGAAGCTTTGCAATTAAGGCATTCATGACTTTGATCCTGGTCTCCAAAACTACTTGGTCAGTAGCATTGATCTTCTCTTTAAGATGGGATTTAGGTAATTAAACAATACCTTTGGCTTTGGCCCCATACTCCAAGGTGCTAATAGTTTTCAGAATGTCTTTTGGGTCCGTGCTTGCACATAGAATCATCAATATCCTAGATTTGTCATTATCAATATACTAGATTTGTCATCTTCGAAAGAATCCTGGAAAAGAAGAGAAGTTCACAAAAACCCTCATTTTGGAGAATGAATAAATGCATAGGTCTAAAAGACAGCAATACCTGGAGAAGCATGGTGAGTTTACATTCCCTGTAGGGAATGTAACCATCCCCGTTTGCTATATCCTCGACAACCCTTTTCAATGCCCCATTTCCTTGATTTATTTCACCTGTCTGATCAACAAGATGGAACTACACATTACTTTTTCTAGCCATAGACCTATTACATGAGATGTATGAATGTGTGTGTGTTAGTGAGAGAGAGATAGAGAATCTGCATCTTTGCCTCTACCCCTATCCTAGCCTGTTCAATGTTTTCTGAGCCAGCCATGTCCACCAGCACCAACCTTCCTCCAACTTATGGCACATCCACTATAATCTGCAATTTAAATTCCATTAGCATGGAGATTGGCCTTTGTGGTTAAAAAAGAAATTGGGAATATAAAAAAACACCGTGGATACACATGATTCTGCAATCAGAACAGAACTTAAGATAACCCTGCTTACAAAAATGTAAATAGCAATTACGGATATGCAAAAACTGTAGCACAAGCCAGGTGAGGATCTCAATACACAAGTAAAACTGATAACAAAAATTCTGGCCTGTAGACCTGCAAGTCTAAAACTTAATTAGGACCACTTTTATAGTACAACATAGCAGAGATTAGCAGCCAAACAATCAGACAGTTACAAGGAAAAAACGGTAAGACAGAGTGAACTGCCTTGCAATGGCTGCGGGAGCTCCTCTCATTGCAATTGGTACTCTTCACAACACACCTTTTCTCCATCACTTGTATTTCCCAAACAATGTCCTCTGCTTTCTTCCAACTTACTGAACTGCATTTTTAACCGTTCGACCCCGCACCTCCAATCTCCCCTGCAATGCAGCCACAAGCAATCTCACCCCCAATCTTACAAGACACATTACAGAACAATAACGACGACGACAGTACACTGATAAGCCTGGGGTTTGAATGGATACGAAAACCACACTATTACTATTACTTGCAAAGTGAATGGATACGAAGACCACACTACTACTTTCTCTATCACTCATGCCAAAATAGAGAACTTTGCAAGTAATGCTATCTTCTAGCCCTCAAAAAAGGTAGGAACAGGGGCTTGTTTAGGAACCAAAAACAATTATCACTGCTCTGTATCAAGGACTGTGGAAACTCAAGCAGCTTTCATGAAAATCCCACAATAGAAGACAAAAAGACAATTTTACCTAGCAGTAACATAAAGTCCACATGGCTGGACAAGAGCTACATTTAGCCTCAATAAGACAGTCTGACAGTAAAGATTCAAGAACCCACCAAAAGGAAAAGAGATGAAACAATGATCCTGATAAGTTGAAGCATTATTTTCATTTATTTAGAGTATTGTGGCTTATTCAATGTTATGACTTTATTTCTAAATGCCTATTTTTTTGATCAAAATTTGTTGTTTGCCTTTTCTTCAGCTCCTTCGAATCATAAAGAATGGTGCAAAAGTGGGAATTGTCCATTGAAGTGTCTTGTTACCCCAACATTGGTCAAGCGGTTATTACATATGTCCTTCACAATAAAGCACTAAATCATGTCCTGCAAAGTCAGAGAAAAGTTTATGGGAGGACTACCAATAATAAAACATACTATATTGTGCTTGTTGAAGGGTTGAAAACAACAAAAAAACAAGGTGCCAATGATATTGTTGTTTTCACCAACTTGGAACTGATATGCAACCATATGAAATGAATTTATCAAGTTCGAAAAAACAATCTAAAACTTCTTCATAGAGAAGCAATAATTGTTGCTTCTCAGTTTCACTCTTTTACAATAAATTACCATGCGGATATAAAGAGGATGTCCAGTGATTTAGTCTCCAGAGTAGTGTCAACTATAGGTGGGGGTGTCAAAAATGATTTGGTATCGACATCTACTCCAACAAAAGTCATTCATGGACATTGATATAGATTTCCAATGTGGATTATTTTTTGTTATGATTGTTGTTGTGTCTTTCATGGCATGGTTGGTTCACTAATGGAGAATGGAGAAATTTACAAGTACTTATTGTTGAGAAGATACCTAAATGGTTAAAAGTCTTGCAATTCTGTTGGAAAAGTAGCAAATTAAGGTTGCAATTCTCGTTAAAAAGTATAGGTTTTTGAAGTTTTGTGCAAGACATCAATGTTTTTGAATTAGTTTCATGACATGTCCTTTGAGTAAATAGTGAAATAAAATGTGATCCATGTTAAGTGTTCTTTGTGCAAGGTTCTATGTGTCTGTTGTGAATAATCTCACATGTATAACAATTTTTAGACAAAGGTGGTTAATGAGGCATTATTGTAACAAAAACTTTGCTAATATAGATGCTTCTTTGCATTGCAAGTCCTTGAGTTGATGTGATTGTTTATTATTATTTCTTTGACACTCTGTATAAATGCACTTTCAAGAGTCCTTCAATGTTCTGTTTAATATTAATACGGAACTCTGTATTGTTTCCGACCTGAATTTGATTGTGGAATTGCCCATTCTAATCCATCCTACATGAGGGGGCCTATCATCTCTCCTGTACATACTCATATGAAAGCATTGTGTTTTCCATGTCCATGTCTTGAGTGGGCCTAATGGTTAAGAGCATGTGTTTCCTCTTAAGAGGTCACAAGTTCAAATCTAGGGGGGGTAGGGTATGTATACCTCCGTAGACTTTACTAGTCAAGTCGCTAGGCGGAGGGGGTTCCTTGTCCCACAAACAAGGGGGTCTCATACACCAATTTGGTGTCTGGCTTGGCTGTGACCTTATATATATATATATATATATGCATTGGTATGACTGCATTGTCAAATTCCTTGAACATTAATTGTTCAACAAGGATTGCATCCTGCAGAGCTGAAACATTGGGGAATTATGGAGATGAGCACATAAGTGACATAATTTTTTTGATAATAGTGAAGTTCTCAAGAAAGTTTTTAAAAGGGATGCAAAGATTAAGGGGCAAATTTCATCCAAAGTTAAAAGGCTTAAAACAAGAGAATGGGAAAATATTGCTGGTTTCATTTTCATTCACTATGAGCAGTTGATAATTTATTGAAAAGTACATTCACTAGGATGGATATGCCCAAAGGTACATTGGAAGGAAGACATTGCCAGAACACAACAAGGTTACAATCAAATGCAAATAGCAGATACACACGAAATGACAATCTACTAAGGGATTTATTTAATGGAGACAACCTCTTAGTCAAGACAATCACAAATATAGGATACTAAAATGTCTTTATTATTTAAATTATCTAAATGACTACCATGTTCAAAGGAGACACATCAGCCATGTAATCAAGAGAGTAATAACATGGTTAGAAATAAAAGGATTTATTTGTCTAATTTTACATACTGTAGTTATCACCCAATTGCCCTCTAATTTTCTTTGTTAGATGCATGCTTTATTTTCTTGTTACGAGGCACATCTTTTCTCAAATGGGAATGTGTTTGATTGGCTACAAGTTACAACAACCTCATAAACTGACAATTATGCATTTGAGCCTCAAATGCTAGAAGGTATACAACTAACTAAGTCGACATTAAGCAACCTTCTAGAAGCATATGGCAACAAACAACATAATGACAAAGGACACTATCTAAGAGACATTGGGATATATCATACTTATTAAGCAGGGTATATGGCATCGATTACTACCTCTGTTTCAGATTATGGTAGATACATAGTGCCAACATCGGCTATGCCCTATGTCACCGCATTCGCCAAATTTCAAGCTTGAAATTCGAAATTCGGCGAATTTTTAACCTAGCCAAACAAATTCGTCTCGAATTCGGTGATTTCGAATTTGAGGACGAATTTCAATTTTGGGGCAATTTTTTGGACGAATTTATGAAATTCGACTTGAAATTCGGAAGGAAATTCGACAAGTGGTTTTTAAAAAAGTTTTTTACCCTAGGTGGTTTTCCGTTGGCGGATTTTAGGCTTCTCGCTCACGTATGTGGCCCGTGGGTTTACCGCTCGGTGGTGCACTTACCAACTTCAAGTACCCTCCCGCTCGCGTGCTGCATTTCTCCTTCACCAGAGTCCCGACCATGCGTCGAATTTCCTGTGAGAAAACTTCTTTGCTGCGTCGTAGAATTCCAGAAGTAGCACGCAGCTGTAGCCACGCAACACTCCAGTCTACCTACGATGCTACCCACGTGAGCTCCACTTCTTTTATGTTCAGGCGTGGTTGTTTTCAGGCGTCCGCGTGGTACGAGGTAAGCACACGATTATAATTTATACTATATAGTCTGATATTTGCTTCTTCAAAAGGTTAGTTTTAGAGTATAAAAATGCTTCAATTCAGATGCCTATATCGTGCATAACTATACGAAGATGATACTAGAATTTAGAAATTGTGAGTTATATCATTAGAGCACACCCCATCCTCCATGAATACTGCTGGTTTTCTAATAATAATTATTAATAAGTTATAACAGAACCTGCTGGAAATACTTGTGCATGATTGAAACACTAAACCTGTTCAGTGTTCCTTTATATGGGGCGCACCTCAGACCATTGTTTGTTGACTTTTCCTTAACCAATCAACAGGCTGGAAATGGTAATCATCAAGTTGCATTCTTCTAAAGCAACTGTTGTCTCTAGCATGCAATAGAAAGCATGCATACATTGAATTTACGAACAACAAGGCAAAACAACCTTATCAAGGCGCACTCCCTCCAAGCTATCACTGTCTTTAGCATGCATGTGTTAATTCTATGAAAAGGAAGTTGGAAACTACCTCCACTAGAGCACTCCTCCCTACAAATATTGTTGATTTCCAATAGTTATTACAACTCATCAAATTATTCTTGAAAGGGAAAGGTTGCATGCAAACTTAGTGTAGTCAAAGGAGGAGGGTGAACTCTTTAACTCAAAAAATGATCATCATGCATGCACATTAATCCTCGAGTGATTTTCTCTACATGACCCGCGCTACATATGTCACGAAAAGGCTTCAGTTTAGAATGTCATACCATTTCAGCCTACTTTGGCATTTTCTGTTATTAAATGATGCATCGGAGATATAATGTGAGCTGAATTTGTTTTATAGAACATGCTTATGGAAATGGTAATATAAAACTTTGTCACTTTAGGCAATTCCCACTGTAGAGCAAGTTTTGCAGAGACCAAACTGCAGACTGCCTTGAAAGTTGAGCCAATGACTGCAAATTATCTTGAACCTGCTGTGAGTGAGCAGAGCAAAGCAAAGTTGAGCAGAGCAAAGTGAGCAGAGCAGAGCAAAGTTGAGCAGAGCAAAGTGAGCAGAGCAGAGCAAAGAACAGTGAGCATAATTTTAATTAAATGGCACTTAAATCCACTGCTGAGGCATGGAAATATGTGAAGAGGGAAGGGGCAGATTGTATCTGTCAGTTACATGGAAAACATTTCAGTGGGACGTTAACTAGAGTAGTGGATCACCTGCTCAGTATCTCTAGTGGAAACAGAGGTGGTGTGGAAGGATGCCCAACAATATATGATGAAGAGAAAGATGCAGTGCAGCGAGACTATGATAAATCAAAAGAAGTAAAGGGAAGAAAGGAAATGAAGAGGCAACGAATTCAGAAGGAGATTGGCATGTCTTCTTCACCCATGAATTCTTCTTTCACCTCAAAACTCGATGGATCAAGTTCCACCCAAACAAAAATATATGGAGCATCAACATTAAATGCATTCTGGAAACCTGTAGAGAAGCAACAAGTTGATGATGCAATTGCTGAGTTTTTTTATGCATGTGCAATTCCCTTTAATGTGGCCAGAAACCCTTATTTTAAAAATGCATTCAAAAAGGCTGTTGCTTTTGGCAAGGGGTATGTTCCTCCTGGGTCCGAAGCTTTAAGGACTACACTGCTAAAGAAAACAAAGCACAGAGTGATAGAGAGGTTGGCCAATGTTAAACAGTCTTAGAAGTATATAGGTTGCACAATCATGAGTGATGGTTGGTCAGATTTATGCCATCAACCATTGATTAATGTGCTTGTTTATTGCTCTCAAGGGGCATTGTTTTTGAAGGCAATTAATACAATGGATCAAGTGAAGACAACTGAATATATTTTCAGAATTTTGGATGAAACAATTCAAGAGGTTGGTGTGGAAAATGTTGTCCATGTTGTCACAGATAATGCCTCAAATTGTGTAGGTGTAGGGAAGATGGTTATGGAGAAGCATAAGACCATTTATTGGACCCCTTGTGCAACTCATTGCTTGGATCTATTGCTACATGATTTAGCCAAATTTCCATGGATAAATGACACAATTCGAAGAGCAAGAACAGCTGTAAACTTTGTCATTAATCATCGTCTCACATTGAGCATATATAGAAGAAATGCAACTAGAGAGTTGTTGAGGCCTTGTGAGACAAGGTTTGCCACATTTTACATCACTTTGAAAAGAGTTGTTGAAAAAAAAACAAGCTTAAGATCTATTTTCTGCAATGATGAGTGGGAGAGATCCCACCTTTCAAAAGAAGAAAATGGTAAGAATGTAGAAGAAATAATGCTAGGCAATAGCTTTTGTCAAAATGCTAAAAAAGTGTTAAAAATTTGTGGTCCAATTGTTGATATGCTTCGGATGATTGATGGCGACAAACCTTGTATGGGTTTTGTTTATGAGGGCATGGACCATTGCAAGGAAGCCATTGCGAGTGCTTTTGATAATATGGAAGCCGATTACCAAGAGATTTGGGAGGTAATTGATCGAAGATGGAAGATGATGCATAGTCCTTTACACGCAACAACATGCTATTTGGACCCTAGATTATTCGGGGTATCAAGACATCAGGATGAAGAAGTCATGAGTGGACTTTATGAGACTATTGACAAGCTAAATCCAGATCCATCAATTGCAGCTTTGGTTAGATCACAACTTAGGGCATACAGGACAGAAGAAGGGATATTTGGAATTAAAGCAACAAAGTATGATAGGGTCATAAGTGCTCCAGCAACATGGTGGGATTTTTATGGATAAGGGGCCCCAGAACTACAAAAGTTTGCAATTCGTATCTTGAGCCAGGTATCAAGTGAAAAACTTTTTAATCTTATGTTCACGTTTTTAATATTATGTTTCTTGAACAAGTTTTTAAATTTTGAAGAAGATGATGTGTTCTTGTCAAGTTGTCACTTGAAATATCTCTTTAAACATGTTAGCATGCTATTTTAATTTCTAT
>ML795299.1:126676-151745 GCA_009831015.1 Picea engelmannii
CAAAAGAAATATGATGATCAAGCCTTCACAACAAAATTCAAGAATTTTAGGAATAATAGGAAGTTTGGCTTAAGGAAGAAATCAAATCAAGAAAAGGATATGTCAAAAATACAATGCTTCAACTGTCGAAAATATAGTCACTACAGGAACCATTGTCCTAAGTTAAAGAAAATGAAGGAAACAGATGAAGCAACAATTGTCGAAGAAAGGGAACCCTCAAACAAATCCAAGCAGGATAAAACAAACTTCTTCTAGTCAAGGTAACAATATTCTTCTATAACACAGTTCTTGTACATACCATGTTTACATAGTTCCTGTACATATCATGCATATCTATTTCTTAGAAGATAAGATGGTCAATGAAACAATACCTATGGAAGAATAACAAGATAAGGATTGCATAATTACAAAAGAAGAGCATACATTAAGGCATGAAGCCAGGATTAGGAGGGAGATAATCCTAAATGATATGATCCATTGAAGAATCCGTGAAGATTATAAAGTATCTGTCCATGTTCCCCATTGGAAGTAGCAACATGATAAGCAATATGTGTTCAGTTTGACTCTAGAAGAAGTTTTCTTCGAAAATAAGTCTTAAGCATCCTTGGTTGTCCATCTACATCCATGTTCCTATGATGAAAGGAAGTATTTGGAATCTTCAAGAAGGAAGGGCATGGAATCTATAGAAGACTCCATGAACCCAAAAGCTAAAGAGGAACATGAGGAAGAACATGAGGATTCCAAGAAAGAAAGAAAAGTTAGAACAACCAATTATTATACCGAGAATCATAAGACTACCAGCATGGTTTGAAATCTAGCAGAACAAATGGAATTTGTGATAAAGAATAGTGTATGTAAGAAATTGTGAAAAAGACCTATGAATGGAAAGCATTGCGAGATTCAGAACTAGAGGTTCTTCCAGAAGGAAGGAGAAGAATATGACGACAACTTGTTCGAGTAAACCAAATATAGCTCTTGTAGTATCCATGGATTGAAATTTACATGTAAAAGACCGTTCTTCCCAATAAAGCAAATCGAGAAAGAAGCTTATGTAGAGCAATATCAAGGTTTCGAGGTATACCAGAAAGAGACCCATGTATGCAAATGGAAAAATACCTTGTATGGATTCAAGCAACTTGATGTAGAGTATCTCATATACAACAGAAGAGTGTCGAGAACTTTCTATAACAGAAGAAGTGCTACTTGGATATGTCTCAGTTTGAGCTTTGCCACGATGTCAAGGGCTAGCAGGAAACATAAGTTTGTTGCACTCAACACTACATAAGCAGAGTATATTGCAGCTTGTGATGCTTGTATAGAAGCAATGTGGCTTTGTAAGTAGGTTTATGGATCGTATGATTAGGTGCTAAATTCGACCATGATATATTGTAATGATCAAAGCCACGTGAAGCTTTCAGAGAAACTGATGTTCCATGATAGGTCAAAATACATTGATATAAAGCATTATATTCACTGTGATAAAGTCTAGAAGAGAGAAGTGGTTCTCCATTATATCTCCACAGATGAGAAGATAGCAGATATTTTGGTAAAGCTTCTGTCCAAGATGAAAAGTTTACGTACTTAAGGGACAAGCTGGGGCTCGTGGAGATGACTTCCTTATTGGAAGAGGAAGTGATTAATCCCAGGTTGGGAGGGAGAACTGATATGTTATTGATTTATGGACATTCATTTTCCAGTTCGAAAAATGGTCCAAGATGGGTAGTTCCTTTCTAGTTCGGAAAGTGGTTTGATATTTTTGACGGACATGGATTTTCCAGTTTGAAAAATGGTCCAGATCAAACAGTCATTTTCATAATGAAAATGGTCCGATAGATAGCTGATGTACCATAAACAACGATTCCCCTTGTGTCCAGTGTGGGGGAATGGTTTAGGACAATCATTCTTCTTGGTAGTCACTCCGAGTAGTGGTAAAGTAGAATGGTCCACCTCGCCAGACAATCATTCTTTCAAAGTTCACAGTTGTGAGCAGTTTCGAAGAATGGTCCGTTTTGGAGGTTGGTGCATGACAGTCATTTCCATAGGAAATGGTCCGGACAACCATTCCCTAGGGCAGACTCATTCTCTCCAGGTTGCACTGTGATTAGTGTCGGAGGAATGGCCCAGTTAGGTGAATGGTCCAGGTTCAACAATGAGGGACATGCATTCCCCAGGGCATACTCATTCTCTCCAAGTTGCACTATGATTAGTGCCGGAGGAATGGCCCAGTTAGGTGAATGGTCAAGGCTCAAAAATCAACGACACTTATTCTTCTATGCTGTGGAAGAATAGTCCAGATAACCCATGGCTGATGTCTTACTTTATGAGGGAAGATGCTCTTCCAGATCTCAAAGATGTGAGTGGAAGAATGGCCCAAATGACTCAGTTTGTATCATGATATTGTTATGCAGGTTGATATCAGATGATATGATTGTCGTGGAGACTGTATTTCTCTGGACAATAGCTGTATGCCATTATGGTGGATGTATTCCAATGATTGTGAATATGTGTCATTGGTTAGTAGCTGAGTGCTACTAGGTGTGGTTGTGTACCACTGGATAGTAGTTGTCTACTACTATGGATAGACACAATTGTGTTCTATTGAATGACATTGTTCTGATTTCTATGGAGACTATCACTAGTGTTGGAGATGATTACCAGCTAGACGGATAGTCAGTATGATGATGGATAGACATTCATCCTGTGGAAAATGGTCCAGGATAATCATTCTTCTAGGACACATGTCCGGATTAAAAGAATAGTCCTTGTAGCCCATAGCATGGCTTCCAACAACTGTTGGAAATGATATTCTTCTAGGACATATGTACGAATTAGAAGAATGGTTCTTGTACCACTCCGTGAAGTGAGTGACCTATTCAACATCATGCGCGATTACCCAGATGGAGTATGGATTCGAGAGATGATGTAGTTTATGCTATCAAATGATATTGATAGTGATGATGGTGCTCATGATTTGATCATGAGATAGCCTGTATGGCTATGATGATGCTACCGGTTGAATGGTTTGTTTGTGCTCAAGAGCATTGTCTTTAATACCTCCCTAGATAGGAGGGAGTGTTAATATTATGGTAGTTGTGGGAGGTATTAACCTCCATGTGTAACCTCTGACAAGACTAGAATATTCTGGGAAGCAAGAGAAACCCTAAAACGTTGGATAATAATCCTAGGAGACAAGTCAACTCAAGAGAATATTTAATATTCAGTTATTAGCCTCCAGAAAGAGAATTCGGCCTAGTCAAGTGAGATAGACTAGTATAAATAGAGGGCACTAGAGCTCATTTGTTACACACACTCTCACAATTGCATAAGACTAGTGGTGTGGAAGTTTGGAAAGGAACTGCAGCTGCAACTGCAACTGCTACAACTGGCATTTCAGTTTTGGCTTGGACTTTCTCTTGTTTATGGTTTGGACTTTCTGCTTGGTCTTTGGTTATTCTTGCTTGGTGCGCTAGCCTTGGAGAAAGGTGCACTACCTTAGTTGGCTATTAGATTGCTTCCAGAATTATTCTATCTGTCAAGGTTAAGGTGCTTGGGGTAGCCTTTGTGCCTATGGTTGGGTGACAATATTGCTATATTGTCTACGGTGAAACGAGCACACCTATTTTTCTAACAGTGCAAACATATTTGGAAACAATTATATCCATTCACAAGATTTTCATTTTAAGCCTTCTCTTACAATTAGAAATGACAATATTCTAAAGAACTCAATTTATTACCATAAGCACACACTCTGCTATATAAAACACACTTTGCTATATCAAATTATATTTTTCAATTGCAATTTCCAAATCATAGGAAAAGCTTACATGCTATACAAATTGTTTGTAGAATGAAATCCTGTAGGCCAGGAAAAGTAAAAGGCCAACTAGATCTGTATATTTGCAAAAGGGAATAGTATAGACCCATTTCCCTTAAGGTTTGACCCATAGTTTCTGTAAGTCCACATGGGAAACAAATGTCTGCTTAGGTACATTATAGATTTGGTGAGCATATGTTGATGTATGGTTTAACTTTAGAAAACAACCTCTCAGACCCTACAGAAGTATCCTGCAATGTTTTTAATCTTCCACGCCACTTGGTGTTGTTGATATTTTATACGAATTAAACTCTTCAAGCGATCATAATAGCTGAGTATGCATGCATATGAAATGGACATTTTTGTGAGGCTTGTTGAAATATTCACAATCTTGGTTGATTGGACAATATAAGATAATTTTATTAATGGTTTTCAAATACTTCTGGTATGAGGGAACCCAATCTCAATAGTGATAAATAGAATGCAACATCAATAATAGTGCATATCTTACATTGGTATCTATATTCAGATTCATGTCTATCTTTGCAACAAAAACTTAGCCCACTGTCCTTCATTCATGATAACAAGGGGCACTCACTATTGGTCAAACTTGCCAAATTTTGGCCAAACTCTTGGCACAAGTCACTTTCCTGACAAAAATCACATAAACATTTGTTTTATGACATGAAGGGAATAGTGGATTTGATGCATAATCCACAACTAAATATGCAGAAGTGCAACACATGTATTTTTGTGAACTTATCATAAACATGTAGAAGGTGCCCAACAAATTGTTTCTTCCTTCTCTGTATTAATAATGATGCAGATGGACTTGCATGAGAACATGGATGATCTGTAAATGTACAACCACCATCTACATTCCTAAATGGGTCAAAAATAACCTTGGGTGAATTTATGTATAACCCAATGTTCAGAAGTTATATCGGTGGGTGTCATGAAGGGTTATTTCTCTATAATGCATCATCGCCAACTTCCAAGATATATTTGTAATGCCTTATAATATATAGTATTCTAGTTGCCCCAACTTATTAACTTCTCTATAAATACTCAACTTACCAGTGTTTCGTACACAAAAACAATTGATCATGATTTAAAATCTCAATATATCTAGTGAACTTTATCTAGTTATAAGTAGTATTTGCCATCAACTTACAATGCAGGCCTCAATGCCAATGGCCAGATTGGGCCGTTAATCAACTCAATTAGTTTAGATAGAAATTGAATGGACAATTGACATTGTCTCTGGTTTGTGACCAGTTCTTCATGCAAGGCAGGGGTGGGAAAAATAAGGCAATAATGCAACAATACCAAGAATAATGTGTGCGTGCCTTCAGAAGAATGGCTACAGTGTATACTGAACATCAGGTTTGGATTCATCAATCTGACTTCGAGAATACATAATATTGATTGCAAGCCACAAAGTGGACTAAGTATTTGCCATCATCTTATAATGTAGGCCTCAATGCCAATGGACAGATTGGGCTGTTAATCAACTCAATTAGTTTAAATCGAAATTGAATGGACAATTGACAATTAGTTGCAGTATCATGGAGGCACAAACTTTCGACCGGACAAGCAGAGGTCCATTCATTACCACCAGTTATGAATACGATGCACCTATTGACGAATATGGTATGCAAGAGTTTCCCAAGCCAAAAAAATTTCTGCACTGAAAGAGTGTGGGGCTGGGTTTTTTTTAAGGGTTACACACATGAAATTCTGTGCACCTGGATTGTATAACATTGGAAAATCATTCTGCTTCAATTATCCTTCCACAATCAGAAAGCTACGAACCATTCTATTTGAAATTTTTTCCTTTATTTAAAACAATCAATATGGTACTTTGCAATTCAGAGACTTAGTCCAAAATGTGCAAGTCCTGATTAACCTTCACTTTAAATGTGCCCTTCAAACCCTTGCAGCTTAGCTAAAGAAATTCTATAAAAAGTCATTTTCAAAACTAAAAACAAATCAAATATATATCTATGTGTAATCGTGGTACTCTGTAATCCTTACAAGGAATATAAGGCAACCGAAGTGAGGGCATCTGAAAGAGTTGCACAAATTGAGTTGAAAGAGTTGCAAATGCTCTGTTTGATCAATTGCAAAATTCCCTCTCTTTTCCTTTATGCATTTGGATGGGTCTAGTTTGTTTCTGTATTTATAGTTTCTTTGGTAGTGGTGGATTCAGTTCATTGAGTGTCAAGGGTTGCTTTAGCATGTGGAATTTTGATATTACTGATCTCGTATTCATCCACAAGTTCTACTTGGGAGTTAATTCTGTGTAGCATCTCTCTCTCCGGGGGAGGGGATTACAACAGTTGATCAAATAGTAGAAATACATGGATACTAACTGTAATTTTCTTCTGATTTTGGAGAGCAAAAAATTGGCTATATTGATGGTTAGTATAGGATCAAGGATCATAAATGGTTCGAAAGAAATGGGCGAAAACCAATTTTCTGAAATGAATCATTTTAGAAAGAAACCACTTTTGTAACAAGGCACTTAATTGTTAAATTTTTTTTCCCAAGGAAAATATTGCAATATTGCAGGGAAACCTGCTACATTTTGTGGATGGGTATCTGCTACATTTTGTGGATGATACCCAGAGTAAATCTGTTGGTACTGATTATGGAACATATTTCAATCGAAAGATTGAGTGAGGCATGCAATAGAGGCAACGAGCCCGTGAGACTGACCCTAAAATCTCGTGCATAAAGCTCAAAGCACTCAACCACTTGAACAAACATACTGTGCTTACTCAATTGTTGACTTCTATTTGCAAATTTATATTTTTTGTTTTCTTATCATTTTATAAAGCATGTTAATCTAAGTCACATCGTGGAAACTATTGTTTTACCAATCTCCAACTGTGCATTTCTCACATAATTATAATTTGCGGATCAAACATTTGTTTTCTTTTTGTTAGTAATTTAATTTCATTATAAAAATGGGAATAGTCAGGACTGCATTAAAAAAGGGCCTTTTCCCCAATATCTGATTCTGCTAAACACAAATGCCTCTTTCATAGTACCATATTCCATGAATTGCACGTGATAGAGTGGATCACCATGGAGTAATTTTCAATATCTGTCTGACTAGGCCCTCATAATCAAAAGAAATTAAAAAAAATCATGGTCCGGCCTACAACAACATACACTAGGGATAAAAAATAATAGGCAATATTTCTTTCCAACTACCTTAACCAACGAGTAATGTAATTAGAGATCCCAGATAAAGGACCTTAATACATAATAAGGCACTAAAGATTCTAATAGGTTCCAACATAACTTCTTGATCTGAATGGAAGTTTTCGAGGGAAAATAAATTAAAAGGCTCACTTCATGTATCTTTGCTAATTAAAAGAATCAGAGTTTATTAGCAAAAGAATCCTTTGAGAGGCCTCATTTGGCACTATCAAACAATAATGCTCGTCATGGTATTACATACCATGATGGTGATCCTTCTTTGTTTTTTATTTTTGAAAATGTTGTTGTAAGACTTTAATTACATTATGCAGGTTCAGATTTGTTGTTGATAAACAACCAATAACTTCATTATGCAGGTTTAGATCTGTTCCTATTGCATTCAAAGATGGAAGGGGATGGATATTCTGGTCCTGGGAATGGAAATCAAATCGACGGTAAGGCCTTGCAATCCTTCCAGAAAAGCTTTAAGCTTTGGTCAGTTGCATAATATTTTAGACAAAAACCGATTGCTTATTAATGAGATAAATCAAAATCATGAATCCAAGATCCCAAATAATCTAAGTAGAAATGTTGCTCTAAGTCGAGAGCTCAACAACAACATAACGAGAGGGGTGGACCAGGATGCTGGTTTGTCCAACTCATTCACAAAGGCAGTATAAAACATCTTCAGAGGGAGATTCAACTAGGACACTGAAATCTGATGGGAAACAAACTGTTTCTTTTGGACATAAGAGATTTCGACCTAATTCTTTGTAATTTTCTAATTGTTTGTATGTTGGCGACCCGTTGAAATGCTTGCGTGACATCATTCAGAGGTTAAGGGTAATATGGGTTGACTTAGAGTATATTGGGTAGAATTTATGAACCAATCCATTTTTGAGATGCAAAGTGCTTGTAGTAAAATTGTACTCTACATGATATTTTAGAAGGCAGAAGGGTTCAAACACTTGAGGTTGTGAGGCAGTAAAATTTGAATCACTAACTGTTGTTCTTTTGATTGGAGATTGATGCTTTAGTGCTTTCTATATTAGGGTTGGATGTGATATTTTGGTCAGACTATCTAAAACATTCTAAGTTATTTTGAACTCAAGCATGTGTGAACTGTATATTACAAGTTTATATGCAGACATAAGGCTTCTGATGAATAGAAGCTTATATTGTTAGAGGGATAGTAATGAAAAACAATTTTATGAGTAGATTTGTGTTTCATAGCTTTCTGTGAAAACCCACTTAGTCCTTTGTTCAGCTACTATGTTAGCGTACGTACGTTCTGGGCTTCGGGCTCCTTAATTTTGTCGAATTACCAAACTAAAATAGAATTAACACCATTGTATCGTTTATAAGAAGTGCCAAGGTTCAAATTGGGTTGTGGGAGAGTAGTAACTAACCTCGACGGATCGT
Source organism: Picea engelmannii (assembly GCA_009831015.1). NCBI lineage: Eukaryota > Viridiplantae > Streptophyta > Pinopsida > Pinales > Pinaceae > Picea > Picea engelmannii. The sequence goes on from ML795299.1 coordinate 135,123, forward strand.
TGGGCTTCAAACTGGCCCGCGGGAGAAAGATGTTCATTGCGGGAGAGTTCTGTTCAAGCATATGGTTCCTGGATCAGGCTGCAGGGGAGGATAGTCTCGAAGGCGCGGGAGTGGGGGCGTTTGAACCTACATTCGCCACCCTGCATTGAATGGGAGATGGGACGTAATGCAGCCACACTACGAAACGAGGCGACAGGCTCTCGGGATCTCGAGAGAATGACAACTGCCGAAAGGCGACAGGATGGACTGTCCGCGCTCGAGACATCCCATCTCCCGGCGTCAGGCTCCATTTCGTAGAACATGTAGCCTACGCCTTTAATCTATCAGTTTCATTTTATTTCATAAAATGAATGAAAGCTTACAAATATAAATTTAATATATCAGTTTCATTTTATTTCAGATTTCAGAAAGCTTAAAAATATAAGTGGTAAATATTTGATGTGGTTAAACTAGCACAGCCCCTAAGTTGCCGTTGGAGAAGGCCGAAAGGTATAGGCTGTAAAATTTTGAGTCCAGTAAAAACCTCGTAGTAAAATTCACTCGCTAGTCTATTTGGGTAAGGTGAGTATCCATAACAAAAGCCTAAGTATATATATAGATGGCAGGTTTTTGTTCGTAAGGTATCGGCTGGTAATATTTGAGTGAACTATAACAATAAATGTGTTTTTTTAAACATTGCGGTACAGTAAACCTTTGGAAACATGAACTGAAGGGAACATAAACAGCTTGGAGGTGGCACGAAAGAGGTAGTATATAAAAAAAATGGCTAAATCATCTGGTAATTAAACATGGTCCAGAAAATAAAACACTCCACTTTGTAATAAAACTTTAATTGTTGTTAATCACTCAGACGTGGTAATTAGCTAGTCACCATAGTAAATTTTAAATATGATAAAGTAAAATTAAAAAAATAAACATGTACACTGATGCCTTTATAATAGTGAGGAAGTTAGTAGTTGAAATATCAACCATTGATTTATTGGGACGACTAAGAATATTCCATCAATATTTAATCTTGTCCATACAAAACTGATTAAGCACTAAAAACCTATTAAATGTGCCCATTGCCAATAAGTATACGCCTTTCAACATAATAATTTTAAAATGATTTTAGGATGCCAAATATTTTATTTTATTTCAAAAAACTTAAAAATATACATGGTAAATATTTGATGTGGTTAAATAATTTTAAAATGGTTTTAGGATGCTAAATATTTTTGACTCACTCAATGTTGTTAAATAGTTTTATAATGGTTTAAGGATGCCAAAGGGTTGAGATTGGCATCAATGGAATTTGATATTTTAGATAGATAATTTCACTTGTTTAAAATGAAAGAAAACTTTAAAAATGGAAGTGGTAAAAAAAATTGTACTCAGTTTAAAAATGGTTTTAGGATGTCAAAGCATTGACATTGATATTTTGAGGAATTTATATTTCAATACACAATTATGAGAATAGGATGATGTCAATTCTGTAGATTTAACTTCTCATTTGAAAGTGAATATCTCAGTGTACGAGTCTTCTGTAGATTTAACTTTCCATATGGAAGTGAATATCTTAGTGCATTATTCTGAGGCTAGGATGATGTTAGTTGTTTTTTGAGTTAAATAGAAACATGATTGTATGCCAAATCTAAATCAAGGCCATATCAAATTTAGAAACATAAGGTCATGCCAAATTTCAAAACATCCAAGAGAGGGTATTAAATACCTTACTCGTCCATTAATTTACAATGAATGGAAATAAGTTGTTATACCCTAGGTTGACCCCAATTGTAATTGAGCATATAGATGTGTGAGATGTGTTACTTTGAGGCCAGAGTGCCTGTGTACTGAATCGATTGGTGAGTTAGATACTAAAAGGATTGTAGGCGTATCCTGTGTATTATGTAATCATAATTGGATAATAATAGAATCACACGACGTAGATCGACCCGACAAAAGAGTAATGGGGCTAAAATCCACTAGAAAAAGGGAAAAAGGGGCTAAGACTAAGGGGATTAGGCCAAGAGAATATTTTTAATAATAATTTCTAAAATTCAACTTAGGGATGCATATGCATTATGCTATTCTAAGTTCCTATGGAAGAGGAACGAATCACCAAGTGGGTGCAAAGGTATATCATAAAGTGACAAGTGTCATTTTATGCACATGCAAATATAATGGGAGAACAAAGTGTAGTTTTCCATCTGAACTTTCATTTTCTTACCATCGTGGAAGATGATCATCTCCTCTGCTACCATCTATACTTGCTGCCATCACCATAACTACAGAGGGAAACGCCAGGAAGCTTTTTCTAGTGAATTGGAACTGAAGAGGCGGGTTGTCCGACCCATATGCTGTAGAAGAGGCGGATTGTCAGGCCCATAAGCATTCTCTCTAGGTGTGAGAATCGTTGGCAATTGAATTCCCAAAGTGCCAATTATAGCTACATGGCTCAGATACTTCCTGTTCGGCTTGTTGCTGAAGCCTGGAAAGGAAGTGGGGCATCCGATGGGGCACACTTCCTGCGTGGGAAAAACATGTGGGGAATTAGAGAATGTAGCTGGTTGGAGTTGACACTTAAATCTGAGTATTACTGTTGTTTAGCAAACTGGTCTAGGATATGAATCCCTTTTTCTCATTTGGAGTTTAAGCCCAACTCGGGGGCGACCTGTTGTCAATTTGTGGGTAGCATAGTCTATGGTTGGGAGGAAAGTCAGAGGTCTGCATGCAATTGGTGGCTATTTATACCAGATAAGTGGTTCACCATGTACTTGTCTGAATTATTGTATGAATAAATATGTATTCCTGTTAACAAATACTACTGTGTTATTATGTTCAGTATGCTGATGTTAAACTTGTACATGGACTATCTTTATATATTTCCTATCATGAGTATTTATTGTTGGAATTATCATTGAGCATTTGTTGCTAAATTTGTACAAGAATTGGTAATTATACTCCTCAGTGACGAGTAACGACTTTTGAGATAATAATTTTGTATATCTATTGCCAGGAATCCCTAGGACTGTGTAATTGGTACATGAACATAATTGTGTAATTAATGCGTGCTTCTGCTATTATATCACCTTTGTATATAAAATATTTATATATGTATATATTGGTATTGATCTGCCTATAATAGAGCCACAGGTTCATATATTGGACATGCATGGGTTGAATATAAAGTGTAGAGGTGAAGGATTATGTTGATGAGTTTTCTAGGTTTAAAACCTTGGGAAATTAAGTGTCAGATTCTTGTATAACACAATGTAAGTTTGCGAGGAACACTAATCGTAGATATGAGGAGTCGGTCGATCCTGACTGCCAAAAGATGGGTGAGTTAACCATCTAAACTGTGTGTTGGGTCAACGAGACTCAGCTGGCATCACATGTCGATTTTGGGATGGATCTTAGTCATTGAGACAGTCTCACACCTTCGAACTTCCCTCATAGTCCTGTGGCATTTACTGGTTGTTGGTTCGATGGATCGATCAACCCCCACCGACGATCGATTATAAAAGCTCAGGAGAGAATCGTTGTTGGGGTAGCGGAGCACTGGACCCCCAAAAATGTTTAAGTTATGTTGGTTGGAAGGTCCAATACCCGGGGACCAGGGTTCCAGCCCTTGGTTTTGTAGAAATTTAATGACAAAATCAACAAGTACAAATTCTGTCATACACTTAGCAACCTAGAGATAATTGTCTTCTATGAACTTTGAAATGTCTAAACACACATTCAGAAATTACCATAAGCATAAATACACGTTGCTAAGCAATTTTTTGCGGTGGAATAAACACAATGAACAACAACCATTCAACTCAAAAAACTTAGAAATTTAGGCAATGCTAGGGAAAACCCCAATATGGGGAAACCCAATGAGAGAGAGAGAGAGATTTATTATTCAGCTTCAGGAAAGTACATATCAACAACAATAAATATCAGTTCCAGCAAGAGAAATCCACTTACAACACACTAAAACATCCCCCAAATATTTTGCCTCGAAAAACATGCCAAGTCCGTACTATTGTACGACATGCCCAGAAAACATCACCTTGAAAAGTGTGACCACAGTCTGTTGTACAAAATGATCTGTACGGCCCAACAACAAAAAGAAAAACCCTTCAACAACCTCGAAAATTGTTCCACTCCTTGCCTCGATTTTTGTGCCCTCTTTCCCTTGCTGTACAGATTGTACAAAATGTACGGATCCGTACAGTATGACCTCCAATAGTAGAAAAATTACTCAACACTCACACATAATTATTCCCTTGGGATTTGTGCCCAATATATCTTTGGAAATGCACCCTCTTTGCAGCCCTAACCTCCCTCTCTCAAGCTTACTCAAAAATCTCTCTCAATCTCTTTCTCTCTTGTATCTAGCACACTACCCTAGGTATTCTCTTATAATCAGAAAGTGACCCTTCACCTTCTCCAACCCTAGATCTAATGGCCAAGATCTAATCTTTCCTTTACAAGATCAAGGGTCATGATTCATTCCCTCCAAAATAAATCACTTTAAATATTAAAGTACATTTTCACTTTATAACATAAGTGCACTTTATGAGATAAAGTCACTTTAATATTAGAAGGTACACTTTATTAAAAAAGTCACTTTAATAAAAGAACCACTTTATCACAACTTTATAAAAACCCATTACAAAGTCAAGTGTCTAGTAGTGTAGGTACAAGGTAACTTCCGCATACAAGAAACACATGCAGAGTACCTCTTGAGCTGAAAATCTAACACTCCCTCTTAGCGAGGGATGTACTTAGTTCCATCTCCATCATCTGGTACCATCACACTATGCTCAGTAGGATCTCCCTTTGAACCTAGAGCCATCCTCAACACCTGCACATAACTCAAACTAGAATATCTTCTCCTGACAACTACTCTGAACCCTGAGCTCCTAGGAGAATCCACTCCATCTTGAGCATCGGTTCGATCACACCAGTTGAGCCTCCTACCAGTGCTCAGAAGAGACTCCCTCTCTTCTCTTAGAATGAAAGATTGAATCCTTGGGCCCACCGCAGTCTTAGGAGCCTCCTGCTCCTCATCTGACGTTGAATCATATACTGAAGGTTGTCCTCGCAACATGTACACCCTGTCCACCCGATCACCAATCAGCTGTGGTTCCACCGGGTCCGCTCCCTCCCTGTAGACAAATACATGTCCCCTCCTGAACAATGTACAATCTCCATCATTCTCCAAGGCTGAGACTTAGAGCACGTTAACCCTCAACCCTAGAACAAAGATAACTCCATCAAGCTCTAGAAATCCTCCATACTTGAGTCAGAATCTAACCCTTCCAACTCCACGTACAACTCGCACCATACCACCTTCACTCTCCACCAGTCGGTCAAGACCCGTCTCTGTGATAATAAGGAATAATCCCCAGATTCCTGTCATGTGAAAAGAGGCTCCACTATCAACAATCCATTTGAAATCACCCCCAAATCCTCCACTACCGACACATGATACTAGAGTAACCAAAGAAAATTACTTATCATGCTTGGAAGAAAATTCCTTCATGGCTGTTGCAGTAGTTGTCTCAGGCCCCTCATGTTCCTTCCTCCTTTCTTCCTCTCAGGACAATGAGAAGAAAGGTGCCCCAACTGGTTATAATTGCAACCAACTCATATTTTACTTGAGCTACCCCGGTAAGATAAGAAGACACACTCTCCCCCTTACCCATTTTGGTATCATGCAACTTATCCTTCAAGGCCATCTTCCAGTTTTCATTCTTCGCCTCAAATAAGTTCTTAAGTGCATCCCACATCTCTTGGGCTGTCTTCTTCTCAGCCAAGTGTGGAATAAGGTGATCCTTCAACCCATCCATAATAATCCTTTGATATTTGGCCTCCTTTACTTTGTGCAAATCCAAAGCAATTGGATTTGTTGTGGGAGCCACAACAACATAACTGACATAGTTCCAAATCTTGTTCTCCTTGAGAACAACTAACATCCAGACCTTCCACTGCAAATAGTTGGAAATTCCATCCAACCGATCCTCAAATTTAATGCATGCAACCATATTCCTTCTCAGTGTTCAAAGGAAAACAAACAAAAAATTCCCCCCCTTCAAACTTGCCCAAAAATATGACTGTTCACTGCCTCTCAGAGCCCAAGCTTTGATACCATGTAGAAATTTAATGACAAAATCAACAAGTACAAATTATGTCATACACTTAACAACCTAGAGATATCTGTCTTCTATGAACTCTGAAATGTCTAAACCCACATTCAGAAATTACCATAAGTAGAAATCCACATTGCTAAGCAATTGTTGCAGCGGATTAAACACAATGAACATCAACCATTCAACTTATAAAAAACTCAGAAATTTAGGCAATGCCAGGGAAAACCCAATGAGAGAGAGAGATTTATTATTTAGCTTCAGGAAAGTACATATCAACAACAATAAATATCAGTTCCAGCAAGAGAAATCCACTTACAACACACTAAAACATCTCCCAAATATTCTGCCTCGAAAAACATGCCATGTCCGTACTGTTGTATGCCTTGCCCAGAAAACAACACCTTGAAAAGTGTGCCCATAGTCTGTTGTATGGACTGATCTGTACGACAAGAAAAACCCTTACAAAAATCGTGCCAGTCCTTGCCTTAATTTTTGTGCCCTCTTTCCCTTGCTGTACGTACTGTATGAAACTATATAGTACGGCCTCCAACAACAGAAAAATAACTCAGCACTCACACATAATTAATTCCTTGGGATTTGTGCCCAATATCTCTTGGGAAACACACCCTCTTTGCAACCCTGACTTCCCTCTCTCAAGCTTACTTGAAAATCTCTCTCAATCTCCTTCTCTCTTGTGTTTTGCACACTACCCTAGGTATTCTTTTATATTCAGAAAGTGACCCTTCACCTTCTCCAACACTATATCTAATGGCCAAGATCTAATATTTCCTTTACAAGATCAAGGGTCATGATTCATTCCCTCCAAAATAAATCACTTTAAATATTAAAGTACATTTTCACTTTATAACATAAGTGCACTTTATGAGATAAAGTCACTTTAATATTAGAAGGTACACTTCATTAAAAAATTCACTTTAATAAAAGAACCACTTTATCACAACTTTATAAAAACCCATTACAAAGTCAAGTGTCTAGTAGTGTAGGTACAAGGTAACTTCTGCATACAAGACACACATTGAGAGTATCTCCTGAGCTAAAAATCTAACAGGTTCCTCTTTCCAGTCACATACCCATTGAGAACAGGAAGAGGGGATCTCAACCATTAGATCCAAACGTTTAGAGATCACGACCATTGATTTTCCCTTAGGGAAGCTCAGGAGGGAGGCTCCACGCCCATTATACCACGACAAACCTCGGCCGTTGAAGGTGAGATAGGAGGGATCCCCACTGTTGAAATAGGTCAAGTGGGGTCAATCCGACCTCGAACCCCGAAAATTCCTCCCAAGTTTAAATTTGTTGGCACGGGTCGGTAGCTCGGTGCCCGATGGGCAGGGTTCCCACGTGGGGTTTCAAATCCCTTTACTATAGTAAAATGAAAAATGAATTCCAGCGTTCTGGGGTATCAGAGCTTCGAAGCTCGGAAGAGTTCTAAGTCCAAATTCTTTTGGAATCCTAATAGGTTGATATTTGGCGGGCGAGAGGATATCCACCATAGATCTCGCGAGGTTGTAACCCCGTGATGAACTTGATTACGGTCTCGTAATTAGGGATTAGTATTTATTGATCCTCTCGTAATCCCCAACACTAGGAGAATTCCAAGTTAACATCAAAGGTAAAATACGACATCCCGTGCCCAGTGGTGACGTGGCAGATGGCAAGTGGTCCATGTGTCATTGCAAAGGAAGGCCATGTGTCACCCTAAGTTGGTGCCACATATCACACAAATTTGGCAGGATCAGACTAGGATCTACAAAAAAATTGGGTGCCACATGTCAAGTGGTACACGTGCCACGTGTCACACTAATATAATGCCATGTGTCAGCTGGGGATTCGTTGATGAATAAGATGTGGGCCCAACAAAGGGATATTATCCTTGGGGTAACATTGTCAGACCCTAGCCGTCAGATCTAAAGGTGGATGGATATCCACCATTGATTTGGGGTCAAAGGAAGTCAATCGACCTCAGACTGCCAAGGGTCTTGTTACCTAATTAAACTGGGAAGTCTGGTGCCCGGTGCCCCAGTGGTCACGTGTCACACTGTGATTAAAGACATGTGTTATCACCCGGTTGGGAGAACTTTGAGCCTGATGATGACATGTATGTACACATCTATTTGCATGCAAGTCCACATGACAAGTGATACAAGTGCCATGTGCCGTGACGAGTCATATTATGACGTGATGTTTCGGGAAAGGAGCATGCCACGTTGAGTCCATGTGTTGGCGTATATACCACACCATCTTAAGCCCTTCGAATAGGCGCGATGAACTGGAATCATTAGAGTTAAGGATGGTGAATCTCCATTGTCAATCACGGTCAAGGAGGGTCAATCAGACCCCAAACTTTCAGATTGTTTTGATGTCAGGAGAAGCTAGAGGGTTTGGTATCCAGTGCCCGGTGACTATGTGTCATGATTCTAGTGAATGAAGAATGATTGCGTGCGATAGGGCCACACGTGCAGAGTGCTAGCGCATACCAGATCGGTCGTCAAGGAATGAGGTTAAATCGACCCTCTCGGTGGGCCAATGGTATGGTGAATCGACATTACGTTGAATGACGTCACTTAACCAATGCACGATGGAAAAGTGGTGCCATATGATGGGACGTTGTACCCTAGGCTCCAATTCATGCTGAATCAGGCCTTTCGAGGGTTATGTAATACGAGAAGGGTTTCGATTTCGGGACCTAATAAGCTGAGGGTCGAGTGGATGAGGTGGCAAGTGACACGACAAAGCCCATATCAATTGCCATGTCCTCATATGTATGTCATGTCACGACATGCCAGTGCCACGTCAGATGGATATGGGTAACGTAGAGCCATGTGGGAACCACGTGGCACTATAATGGAAAATACCTAAAATTTTTAAAGCACCATAACTTTTGATCCAGAGCTCGGTTTTGAGCATGGTAACATTCATTGGAAAGCTATGGATGAGAAGAACCAATTTATGAAGTCTAATTGAGGAGATGAATAGATAGAGAAATTGAAATTTTTTGACTCCCTTAGGTACTTAAGGTGTCAGGTATGTTACAAAGTGCTATCAGAGCTCCAATTTCAACACTGAGCCTACATGGACTAATTAACAGAGCGCACAACCATCTTGTTTTGGATTTTCTAGCAACAAAGGAACATTTTTATTTCTTGGTGGAATAGTAAACACTCCTACATGAGTGGGATTATGTTGATAAGCATTAATGGTTGAATGTGATTGTGAAATGGCAAAATCCTGTTAAGGATTGCTTAAGTTCAGAGAACGAATGAACTGGTTGTTGTAATGATGGGTTGTTGGAGCCTTGACAAATATGATTGCTGTTAAAAAGAGGTTAAGCCCCGTGTGCATAACTCCTCTCATTAAGAGGACTGATAGATAGAAGTGCTTGGTGCACACGTGGTGTTGTAATACATATGGTAATGAATAAGGATATTTAAACATGCAAATAGGTTTATTATAACCTATGGTTGATTGCAAGGCATGGTATGCCGATGGATCATTTTGGTCAATTATGACTTGGTATCAGCAGTAGAGTAAAAGCATGATTGAAAATATGATAATGACATTGCATGTAGGTCAAAAAGGATGAGATAGAAAGACTAAGGAAATATTGATCTAAAGTCTGGTTATGAAGTACTGAGTATTTCAAGCTGACCAATGGGTTAGATTGACATCCAAAGGTGGATGGTATCCATATAGATATGGCTGAGTATGCTCATGTAGCAGTAAAAGGGAATCTTAAGAAAGGATTACCTTTGTAAAAAGGTCGACCAAGGATGGTATGAGGCATGAGAGGAAGTTGGATTTGGGCATTCTATTGCCTTGGGTAATAATAAATTTCCAGATTGTTATTATAGCTTTGGAATACCTTTATAACAGTTGGACAAGAATGGTTTCTAGTTGGCTATTTCCATAAGGAAGGAAAAATAAGTATGAGTATGCTTGAGAAGCTGGACATATAGACAATTGCAAGATCTCTTCAAAAGAGACTGATATTAATACCAATTAATATGAATGAATGATATAAAACCAATCTTTGGGTTCCTTAAGAAGTTGATGCTCAAACAAAGGAGTTTGATGCGCAACATGAAAAACCCTTAATGAAAATCCTTGTTTAGGAAAGAATCCCATAGGACAATTATGCCTATCGGATGTGGATGCTAGGTGGGAAAGCCATCTGCAACACATAAGAAGACATGTATATCAGGTCCAAATAGAAATTCAAAGCATGGAATTAGGGAAGGATGGCTTTTAACTTATGAAAGAATTGGACCCGGTGTTTAAGATGATTAGAGGTACTCAAAGGCAACATATTATGTTAAGAAATCTACTCATGGTAATCAAAATGCTCAGTGGAATCAAGGAACCAGATTGAAGTATGTATTGTGTGAAATAGTGAAGGTCCATTCACTATTAAGGATGTCAATGTATAGATAAAGTAGTACATTGCGGGGATAACTATTCTAAAAGATTGAGATGTCCAATGCTATCATTATGATAGAGTAAGATAGAATGTATACTTGGAGATAAGGGAAGCATCTTCAACGATCAATTCTATAATTTTGGGAATGGTACCTCCATTATTATTATCCAAGTGGCCTAGTATGGCAGGAACATTAGAACTCCAAAGGTACCACTAAGTGTATTCCAAGTGGTTTGGAGTTTATGACAGTACTTAAGAGCTATGGTAGAATTGAAGGGATTGTTGAAGCTAGGGAGAATGTTGAGTGCAATACAAAAGTGTTGAATACTTTTCCAAAGTAGGATGGGATAACCAATTAAAAGGATCTAAGCATGAAGATGATTTTCTTGAAGGAAAATCAATAAGAGATACTAGAGAAGAAAGTGGTTATAAATTTAACCTAGTAAGAAAGAGGGATGGCACATGAGAGAACCATCTCAAGTGGAAATGATCCATTGGTGTTACTCAAGGGGGATGGAAGCACCACTGGAGTTCATGGTATTCGATGAGAGCAATGGTGATTACTCTAAAAGTGATTTCTACAAATACTAAGGAAGAATAAGTCACATGTGCAGGAATAATTGACTATGCCAATCAAGTTGATATTTAATGGGTTGAGAAAGAAGAAGAAAATAGTCAAAGAAAACTGCAAGAACTGAAGTGATTTAGAGAGGGTCAACTGAATCAATGGCTTTAGTAAATTAAATGGTTGTTGAAGACTCGAGGTCAAAAAGAGAGCATGACTAGATATGTAATTTAGTCATATAATGTGTTGGGTCAGAAGGATCCAAGTAATATATGAATGTGGAAGATTAAATAACAACACAATGTATGGCTGAAAATGTAAAAGTAGCCAAGAGTGGATTGGCCATGAAAGTGCCCAGGGCAGAAATAACCTTATGCAATGATTATAGTAAGAACTAATAACAACCAAGAACAACAAAGAGAGTTGTGAATGATGATGTAAGTTGTTGAAATTGTTGTAACAACAATTAAGATATGGCTTGTTGGATAACCATACATAACACATGAAATTGAAATGTATATGCAATAATATGCATTAGTGAATGCATATTTATTAAACTGTATAACATGTTAAAGACCACGATTAGTCTAATGTTATATATAGATATGAATACGAAAGTGATAATAATTGATGTTATACCAGGAAATAAAGAGTTAATCCATGACTACCAGTGCTACTTATGAGGTTGCTACATATGAAATGCCTCCATTTGAAGGAGATGACACAGAGCCAAGGTGTTGATTTAAAAGGCTGTGGAAGGAGTCCTGGAAGCTCCTACTGTTACCAACTAATAATGTAGATTTTAAATTGATTTAATGACAAGATATGTAGGTATGAATGCCTTACGAATTTACATTGCATAGTTACTGAAGGGATTTAAGCAAAAATTCTGTCAACCAATGTCTATTTATAAAATGACATTGCGGTATGATTTTGAATGCATTGATGGATTATATACTATGTAGTATGGTAAGCCGAAGAGCCTAAATTAACGACAAAAGATGTTAGGCTTTAAGTGCATCCATATGACACAATAATTGTTGATATTATGGTAGCTGCAGGAGGTATTAACCTCCATGTGTAACCATTAGCTATAATAAAATATTTCAAAAGCAAGAGAAACCCTAAACATATGTGTAAAAACCCTAAAAGACAAGTCAGCTCAGTAAAATAATTAATATTAAGATATTATCCTCTAAAAGGAGAAGTCGACCCAGACAATTGACAAGAACCACTATAAATAGAGGGCACTCTAGCTCATTTGTACACACTCACCTCACTCACTCTCTCAAGTATGGTGCAAGTTTGGAGCTGTAGCTGCAATGATGGAAGGTAGATCTTCTGGGGTGGTTCTTGGTCTCTCTCTATAGCGCTATCTATCCTAAGAAATGCCCCTTATCTCTTAATATCTCTTGGTGGTATTCTTGATGACATTCTCGGTGATATTCTTGGTAACTGCAACTACAACTGCTACAATTGAGTACTGTTCTTGTTCTGTGGTTTTGGGAATTTTTGTCTGCTGTGCTATCTTTGGAGAAATATGCACTCTCTAGGTTATCTATTGGTTCTAGTGCTGCTTCCAGAATCATTCTATCTATAAAAGGTTATGGTGCTTGGGGGTGGCTGCGTGCCTATGGTTGGGTGACAATATTGTGATATTGTTTATAGTAAAATGAGAAAATTGAATATTTTAACAGGTTATGGGTCCACACCACCTTCATGACAGTATAACCGCTGGAAGGTAGAGTGGAAATTCTTTTTCAAGCTCGTTGTAGCACCAGTTGCAACTGCAACTAGGGCTTCTGATTTTGCAGCTGCATCAAACCCTAATACAACTCTTTGGGCACCTTAAGTGAAGCGTTGGACCTAATTTCTGGATATTCTAGTGCGCCCTAGCCTAGTGCACCCTCTGGTGTCCTTAACCAACAAAACCGTCAAGTTTGAGTTTTTGGTCAAAGTCAAAGTCAAATGTTGATCGGTCAAAGTCAAAGGTTGAATTTTGGTCAAAATTGATTTTGTGGTCAAAGTTGAAATTTTAGGGTTTCTAGCTTGTTCTAATCATTGAACCTTTTTGATTTAGTTTCTAACCTCTTCTTGTCAAGATGGTGTCTAGTTTCAGATTAAAAGACAAGCTGAACGATGTTGGAAATTTCAAAGGTATGCACTTGTATATGCTTTTCATGTTATATCATTTAGCAAAGCATGAGTGTGTTAGGGAATGTACAAGAGAGCTTGTCCAAGCAGTGATCTGGGATTCAATACATTCATAGGAACAAGCAATTGAGGCTCTAGGTTCCAGGTTTGATTGATCAAATTGTTAAGTTTCAATTTGCACATATCAAGTTTGATAGTTGCTATAGTAATAGTAAAGACTATAGTTGTGACAAAAATATTTGAAATGTTCTATTACTACTAGGTATACTTGGTTGTATGTAAGTACTATTGATATAGATGCTTATTTCACTTGTTTTCCAAATGAACTAACATCTCCTCTAGAAGATATTTCTTGTTCCCGGGTAGGTCACCTTGATAATTCTATGATCCTTGTTACCATAGATATGTTCTTATGAAAATGCCATTGGAAATAATTTTTCTCTTGTTTTTCTTGTTCCGGGCATGTCACAGGTGATAGCTCTGAGAAGGAGCTAGAGTGATAGTTGCAAAACATGGAGCATATGATCCCATCAAGTGGTGAGGTAGGTGATCTCACCAAGTACTAATTCTAAAGGAAGCATGTAAAGCAAAATAAGTTTTGGGCATTGTTCACTAATATGTGTGGACCAATGTCAACCTCCTCAATAAGAGGGAGAGTACAACTAAGATGATTTCAAGACATTCTACAAAGAGGTTAGGATTAGGAGGGAGCTCACTACCCCCTATAATCCTCAAGATAATGGTGTAGCAAAAAGAAAGAACCGATCCATTGAAGAATCTATCAAGGCAACGATGAATGACCAAAATCTATCCATGTTTCTATGTGGAGAAGCAACTATGACAGTCGTATATGTTCAGAATAGAAGTCCTCATCATATATTGAAGAACATGACTCCAAAAGAATATTTTCTCCAAAAAGAAGCCAAGTGTTGAACACTTGAGGATCTTTGGCTATCAATCAAGAAGAATGGCAGGAATCTATGATGTATATTATAGCTTGACCTGAAGAAAAGTCTGTAAATGAGTTTAGAAAATGAAGCATGTAGTAGATGGGAGTATCAAGGAAAGATTCGTGGCTAGAAGGTTCTCCCAGTAGGAGGGAGAATACTGTGATGAGACGTTTGCTCCAATTTCCAGATATACCTCTATTAGAGCCATCATATCTCTTGCAATATCCATGGGATGGAGTTTACGTCAGATGGACGTAAAGACCACTTTTCTCAATGAAGTAATTGAGGAAGAAGTATACATAGAGAAACCTCAAGGTTTCGAGGTACACCCAAGAGATACCCATGTATATAGATTAAAGAAGGCCTTGTATGAACCTAAGCAAGCTCCAAGAGTTTGGTATGGATGAATTGATAGTTACTTGACGAGACTTGGATTTTCCAAGAACTATGCCGATCCAAACCTTTATTACAAGGTTGTGAATGATGCACCTGTGATCCTACTACTATAGGTTGATGATATGTTTCTGATAGGTGCAGAGCATCTCATTATTCAATGTAAGAACGAGTGAGCCTTTGAATTTGATATGAAGGATCTTGGTCTCATGCATCATTATTTGGGACTAGAAGTATAACAGAAGCATGGTGAAATCTTCCTGGGGCAAGGGAAGTATGTTGAAAATATCCTTCAAAAGTTTGGAATGATGGATTGCAAATCCATGGAAACTCCCATGGTGATGGATATGAGGAAGTTGAGAGACTCTGATTTTGATTCAGTAGACTCGTCCTTGTACCGAAAGTCGATTGGATCTTTGATATATTTGGTGAATACTCGACCAGACATTTGCTTTGCTATGAACACGTTGAGCTAGTTCCAAGTGGAACCTAGACATGAGCATTGGATAGCTGCAAATAATATTTTGAGATATCTTCATGGGACGCTAAACTATGGTTTGAGATATGTCTCAAATAGTGACGTACAATTGCATGGATTTACCAATTCAGATTGGGCAGGGGGTGCAGATGACACAAATGATACTTCTGGTATATGCTTCAGTTTGGGCTCTGTTATGATATCTTGGACTAGCAGGAAACAAAAGTTTGTTGCACTCAACACTACACAAGCAAAATATATACTGCAACTTGTGATGCTTGTACGAAAGCAGTATGATTACGTGTTAGAAAAACAGGACCACGGAGCAATAAAATAAAACAAATGCGGAAACAAAACACAGAATATACACAATACAAGAGAGACACAGATTTACGTGGTTCACCCAGTGTGGGCTACGTCCACCAGAGAAATTTCCAGGTCCTTCCTTTATTATTATCCAACAAATGAAGTGATACAACCTACAACAAAACCCACTGTAACTTCCTCTTCTTTCTCTCACAGTCTCCTATCTCAGAATACAATATTCACCATCAACCATAGCCGCAATACATTTTCCTCATAAAAGAGGGTTGCCTTCTAGGGCAAAAAACCGTAACATAATTTCTACTGTTAGATCTGCGACCTTATAATGAACGGTCTAGATTTACAATGAAATTACAATATACTTTTACAAGGCAATTTTCCCTTCGGGGGCTTCGCCCCCGAACCCCTGCTGGGGGCCCACTTGTTCCCAGACCCCCCAACCGGGGGGATAGCCCCCCCCGGACCCCGCAGAGGGGGTACCCCCCCTCTACACTCCCCTGCGTGGAAGAGTGTACATACTTCTAGGGTGTAAATACTTCATGGGGTATAAACATGGCTGAAAGTAAAAGACCTCTGAATCGGGAAGATAACCAGGCTCCACAACCAACAATCTCCCACTTGGAGACTGATCTCAACAACTCCACCGTTGTTGTATATGATGGAATCTGAACCTTCTTGGACCTGAAAAATTTCTCATCTTCATTTTCATTCTTGAAGACCAACTGAAACTGAGCAGGCACTCAGTTTCTCTCTGGTTATGCCCTTTGTTAACATGTCTGCAGGATTCTGGCTAGTGTGTATCTTTTCCAACTTCAAATGTCCATCTTCCAAGGTGGATCGTATGAAGTGGTACCTCAACTGTATATGCTTAGTCTTCGAATGGAAGGCTAAGTTCTTTGCAAGATGAATTGCACTCTCACTGTTACAGTACAACCTGCTATTCTCCTGCTTCTTTCCTAATTCCTCCATAAACCTTTGTAACCAAATCATCTCTTTACTAGCCTCTGTAGCAACAACATACTCTGCCTCTGTTGTTGAAAGTGCAACAACCTTTTACAGTTTCGAAATCCAACTTACTGCTGTTCCACCTATAGTAAAAACATACCCTGTGGTGCTCCTCCTGCTGTCTTTATCACTTGCCATATCTGAATCAACATATCCCTGTAGAAAAGTGTCTGAACCTCCAAAACATAATGCAT
>ML795299.1:155070-176657 GCA_009831015.1 Picea engelmannii
AAGATACACAATACAAGAGAGACACAGATTTACGTGGTTCACCCAGTGTGGGCTACGTCCACTAGAGAAATTGCCAGGTCCTTCCTTTATTATTATCCAACAAATGAAGGGATACAACCTACAACAAAACCCGTTGTAACTTCATATTCTTTCTCTCACAGTCTCCTATCTTAGAATACAATATTCACCATCAACCATAGCCACAATACATTTCCCTCATAGAAGAGGGTTGCCTTCTAGGGCAAAAAACCCTAACATAATTTCTATCGTTAGATCTGCGACCTTATAATGAACGGTCCAGATTTACAATGAAATTACAATATACTTTTACAAGGCAATTTTTCCTTCCGGGGCTTTGCCCCCGAACCTCCATTGGGGGACGCTGCCCCCGAACCCCTGTTGGGGGCCTGCTTGCCCCCAGACCCCCCAGTCGGGGGGATAGCCCCCCCAGACCCCGTAGAGGGGGTACCCCCCCTCTGCACTCCCCCGCGTGGAAGAGTGTACATACTTATGGGGTGTAAATTCTTCATGGGGTATAAACATGGATGAAAGTAAAAGACCTCTGAATCGGGAAGATAATTAGGCTCCACAACCAACATTACGTACGCTGGTTTTTGGACTATTTGATCAGGTGCTATATTCGACTGTGATATATTGTAGCTGTGTGAAGCTTTCTAAGAACCCGATGTTCCATGACAGGTCAAAGCACATTGAGATCAAATACTACTATCTGTGTGATAAATTCCAGAAGGGAGAAGTGATTCTCCAGTACATCTCCACCGATGAGTAGGCAACTGATATTTTGATGAAGCCTCTGTCCAAGATAAAGTTTGCATACTTGAGGGACAAGCTAGGACTCGTGGAAATTTCTCCCTTGGTTTAAAGGGAGGAATGAATTCCTCAATTGGGAGGGAGTGCTGATGGCATCATGGATAATCATTTTGCTAGTGGACAAACATTCTCTAGGTGGAGAATGGTCCATGCAGAACAAATTTCTGGTGGAACGACATTCTCCATGTGGAGAATGGTCCAAGTTGACATATTGCTGACGTATCATGGGCTAGTATTTTCCTAAGGAACAGATTGTGGCCCAATTAGGAAAATGGGTCAGGATCGATATTCTCTTGAGGCACAGTTATTGGCTCTATCAAGTTGAATAGTCCACCCCCTAAGGACATGACGTCCCGATTAGGGTGGTTGATACATGACCGATATTTTCTAAGGCATATGGGTAGAGATTGATCTCTATGGTACATATGAATTGATTAGAAAATAGTCTGGGATTGACATTATTCTAGGATGTATGTCTGGATTAGAAGAATGGTCCGTGTAGCCCATGGCGTGGCTTTGAACATCTGGGAGGACTGACATTCTTCTAGGACGCATGTCCAGATTAGAAGAATGGTTCTTGTATCCCATTACGGGGATTTCAACATCTGTTGAGACAACTATTCTTCTAGGATGCATGTCTGAATTAGAAGAATGGTCCTTGTATCACTCTGTTGAGTGGGTGACTCATGCGAGAAACTCTCTTGAGTGTGCTAAGTTTAGCACATGACTTATTCAACATCATGCCAGATTACTCAGATGGAGTATGGCCTCGAGAGATGATGCAGACGATGATATGATTTGATGCCAAGAGACTATTGTACTACATGGTGATAGCTTGTATAACTATTAGTTGATTGTAGTGGAGACTGTGTGTCTTTGGACAATAGATATGTATTACTGTGGTGGATTTTCTCCACTGGTAGTGATTGTATGCCACTAGATAGTAGATGTGCACTACTAGGAGTGGTTGTGTACCACTAGATAGTAGTTATGTACTACTATGGATTGACACTGTTGTGATCTATTGGATGGAATTGTAGTAATTGTGTACTACTACTAGATTTCCATGGAGTTTCCTAGGCTGGTGTGCCAACCAATAGTGTTGGAGGTGATTTCCAGCTAGATGGATAGTGATGATTATGCTCATGACTTGATATGCGTGATCATGAGATAGCTTGTGTGGCTATGATGATGCTATTTGTAGAATGGTCTACAAGACTATGTGAGCCTTATCCATACCATGTGAAATGGATGGATTTGTTTGAGACCATTATAGTTAATACCTCCCTAGCTAGGAGGGAGTGTTGATATTATGGTAGCTACGAGAGGTATTAACCTCCATGTGTAACCTTTGGCTAGAATAAAATATTTCGGAAGCAAGAGAAACCATACACAAATGTGTAAAAACCCTAGAAGACAAGTTGGCTCAGTAAAATAATTAATGTTAAAGTTTTAGCCTCTAAAAGGATAAGTCGTGCCAGACAGTTGACAAGAACCACTATAAATAGAGGGCACTCTAGCTCATTTGTACACACTCACCTTGCTCACTCTCCCAAGTATGGCTCAAGTTTGGAGCTGCAGCTGCAAGGATGGAAAGTGGATCTTCTGGGGTGGTTCTTGTTCCCCCTCTCTAGTGCTATCTAGCCCAATATATGCACCCTAACTCTTAGTATCTCTTGGTGGTATTCTTGATAAATTCTTGGTGGTATTATGATATTATTGGTGATATTCTTGGTAACTACAACTGCAACTGTTGCAGTTGAGTACTGTTACTGTTATGTGGTTTTGGGACTTTTTGTCTGGTGTGCTATCTTTGGAGAAAGATTTGCTCTCTTGGTTATCTGCTGGTTCTAGTGCCGCTTCTAGAATCAATCTATCTAGTAAAGGTTATGGTGCTCGGGGGTGGCTGCATGCTTATGGTTGGGTGACAATATTGTGATATTGTCTATGGTAAAATGAGCACATCGAATATTTTAACAGTAGTAAGCCATGAAATTGTTGGTTATGAGTTGGNGGGGTATGATCCTGTTATAAGAATGAATGCCAATAAAACTAGTTATGTATGAGACCATGACATGGTTGGTTAAACTATGGTGCCACACAAGTGTTCAATGAACTTCCTACTTGTAATTAATGGTTGGAATGCAATTACCTTGTTGCTAACACTACAAAACACCACATAATTTTATTCTTTATATAATGATTGGATCAAAAGGGAAGGTATCCAAATGGTTGAACATGAAATGAGAAGTGTATGGAGTATGTGTTTGGAAATTGGATAAACTGTCTAATTATCATGGTGGGATGCATGATTTAGAACAAGGCTTTCTAAGTGCAATGTAATATTTCCTTGGAAAGATATGCATGGAGAATTTCATTCATGCATGATGTAGTAATTTGTCACTCATGTATGCTAACATAGAGAGTGTACGCTTGAAGACTTTATGGAATGCATTTTAGAAATGCATGTATACAACATCTTTTATACAAATGATCCTGCTAGCAGCTGAGAAGTGAGATCCTGAATAAGTCTTGATATTGTTAAAAATCATGAACTGTTAGGTACTTCATCAAGAGAGTTGTAGCTTGAAGTAGTCACATAAGTATGAACTACATGGAATTTTTCAGTTCAAGGAACAAAGTAGTAAAATAGTTATGATAAGAAAAAGTTCGATTGCTGATAATCTATATGCAGAAAATGATAAGCTCATGTAACTAATAGTTTGTTGGCTATGATTGAATTGTTGGATGTGGAAAATTCTAAAATCACTTTGAGAGTTTGATTAAATAATGTAATAAAAGTATGTTATGCATGATATACTTACCATGTTTTTGGCTGAATGAAATATATAATTAATGCAGGGAAGCAGTTCCAAATATGGAACTGCTGGAAGCCATAATGAGGACTAATGAATGCTGTAGCAACAACCAAGAAAGTATGAGATGAAAATTCATATTTTTGTGAAATGTTGATTTTTCCCTAGGAAATAATTTATAATTTCTCAATAAAATTTTATAACATTGAGTCTTGATGTCTTTATATATATACTGTAGATGATATAATATTTATTACAGTTGGAATATTTGAGAAGACCAGCTACAATTGGGAATATTAAAGCTTTGTAATTGCATAACCTTAGTAAGAGTCTTTTAATAAGTTGGGGCTCTCCTTGTGTGTGAAAACCTTGGAAGGATGGATCACTTAAAAACTGTATATCAATGAAAGGATACTAGAGCCTAAAAGGGTGAGTGCAACAAGGAAGGAGCAACGTAAAAATGTCACAATGAGTTGAATTCTTACTGAAACAACTCTGTGGAAAAAGAGGAAACAACTTCTAGCTGAAGTATGAAGACAAGATCAAGAGGATAACAAGCTTCAGTGGCCAAGGCATGGAGCGTTTTTAAGAATTTTGGAAAGAACATTGTATTGACGCACTGAGGATAATGCATAAATAAGGAGGAGGGTAATGTAATACCCTAGGTTGATCCCAGTTGTAATTGAGCATATAAGCTGGTGAGCTGTGTTACTTTGAGGCCATAGTGCCTGTGTACTAAATAGGCTAGCGAGCCACATAATAAAAGGCCTGTAGGCCTATCCTGTGTATTATGTAATCATAGTTAGATAATAATAAAATCACACCACTTCATGCAGGACAACCCGACAATAAGAGCAAGGGGGATAAACTCCACTAGAAAAAGGGAAAAAAGGGCTAAGAGTCTTAGGTTAAGGGGCTAAGACTAAGGGGTTTAGGCCTATAGAATATTTTTAATAATAATTTCTAAAATTTAACTTAGGGATGCATATGCATTGTTCTATCCTAAGTGCCTATGGAAGAGGAATGAATCACCAAGTGGGTGCAAAGGGAGATCATAAAGTGACAAGTGTCATTTTGCACATGCAAATATAATGGGAGAACGAAGTGTAGTTTTCTATTTGAACTTTCGTTTTCTCACCATCATGGAATATGATCGTATCCTTTGCTACCATCTATACTTGCTACCATCACCACAACCATAGGGGGAAAATATAGGAAACATTTTCTGGTGAATTGGAACTGAAGAGGCGGGTTTTCAGGCCCTTATGCTGTAGAAGAGGTGGGTTGTTAGGCCCATAATAATTATCTCCAGGTGGGAGAATTGTTGGGAATTCAATTACCAAAGTTCTAATTGCAACTACAGGGCTCAGAGACTTCATGTTCGACTTGTTGTTGAAGCCTGAAAAGAAAGTGGGGCATTTGATGGGGCACACTTCCTGGGTAGGACAAGCATGTGGGGAGTTAGAGACTGTAGCTGGCTAGAGTTGGCATTTAAATATGAGGATTATTACTATTTAGCAGATTGGTCTGGGATAGGAATCCCTTTTTGCCAAGTGGAGTTTAAGTCCATATCGGGGGCGACCTACTGTTAGTTTGTGGGAAAAAAGTCTATGGCTGGGAGGAAAGTTATAGGTCTGCATGCAGTTGGTGGCTATTTATAAAAGATAAGTGGTTCACATTGTACTTATCTGAATTATTGTATGAATAAATTTGTATTCCTCTTAACGAATACTACTGTGTTATTATGTTTAGTATGCTGCTGCTAAACTTGTACATGGACTATGTTTATATATTTACTGTCACGAGTATCTACTGTTGGAATTATCATTGAGCATTTGCTGCTAAATTTGTACAAGAATCAATAATTATAATCATGAGTCATGAGTAATGGATTTTGAGATTATACTTTTGTATATATGTTGCCAAGAATGCCTAGGACCATGTAATCGGTGCATGAGAAAAATTGTGTAATTAATGTGTGCTTCTGCTGTTATATTACATGTGTATATAAAATATTTATACATGTATCTATTAGCAGTGATGTGGCTGTAATATAGCCACAAGTTCATATATTGGGCCTGCATGGGATGAATATAAAGTGTAGAGGTGAAGGATTATGTTGTTTAGTTTTCTAGGTTAAAAACCTTGGGAAATTAAGTGCTAGATTCTTGTATAACGCAGTGTAAGTCTGCGAGGAACACTAACCATAGATACGAGGAGTTAGGTCGATCTTGACCGTCAAAATATGGGTGAGTTAACCATATGAACTCTGTGTTGGGTCAACGAGACTCAACAATCGTCAGATCCCAATTTTGGGATGGATCTTAGTCCTTAAGATAGTCTCACACCTTAGAGATTCCCTCGCAGTGTCATGACATATATTGGTCGTTGGTTCGATGGATCGTTCAACCCCCACCATCGATCGATTATAAAATCTCAAGAGAGAATCATCGCCGAGGTACGTGAGCACCGAACCTTGTAAAATGTTTAAGTTATGTTGGTTGGAAGGTCCAATACCTAGGGACCAAGGTTCCTCTTTCCAGTCACATACCCACTAGGAACAAGAAGAGGGGATCTTGGCTGTTAGATCCAAATGTTGATAGATAATGACTATCAATTTTACCTTAGGGAAGCTTAGGAGGGAGGCTCCACGCCCATTATATCATGACAAACCTCAATCATTGAAGGTGAGATAGGAGGGATCTCCACCATTGAAATAGGTCAACTAGAGTCAATCAGACCCCGAACCCCGAACCTCGGAAGTTCCTCCCAAGCTAAGTTGTTGCCACAGGTCGATGGCCTGGTGCCCAGTGGGAAAGGTTCCCATTCGGGGTTCCAAATACCTTTAATATATATATATATAGTGTAAAATGAAAAATGAAGTCTAGTATCCTGGGGTATCAGAGTACTAGACCCTGGAAGAGTTCTAAGTCCTAATACTTTTGGAAGCTCGATAGGTCGATATCCGATGGGCGAGAGGATATCCGTCGTAAATATGCTGGAACCTAGATCAATCTCAACCGTAGAGCTCATGGGGTTGTAACCTCGTGATGAACTTGATTACGATATCGTAATAAAGGGATTAGTATTAATTGATCCCCTCATAATCCTTGACACCAGGAGAATTCCAAGTTAACACCAGAGGTAAAGTCCGAAATTCGGTGCCTGGTGGTGACGTGGCATGCGATAAGTGGTCCACGTGTCATGACAAAGGAAGGCCATGTGTCACCCTAAGGTGATGCCACATATCACACAGATTTGGCAGGATCGGTCTAGGATCCGCAGGAAAAATGGGTACCACGTGTCACACTACGTGTAATGCCACATGTATGCTAGGGATTCTTTGATGAATTAGATGTGGGCTCAAATGAGGGATATTATCCTTGGGGTAACTTCGTGAGACCCTAGTCATTGGATCTAAAGGTGGATGGGTCTCCACAATTGATTTGGGGTCAAATAAAGTCAATCGGCCCCAAACTGCTGGGCGTCTTGTTACCTAATTAAACTGGGAATGTCGGTGCCTGGTGCCTCGATGGTCACATGTCGCACTGTGATTAAAGATAGGTGTCAACACCCGGTTGGGAGAACTTTGAGCCTGGAGATGACGTGTATGTCTGCATCTATTCACGTGGAAATCCACGTGAGAAGTGATACGAGTGCCACATGCTGTGACGAGTCAGATTGGGATGTGACATGTCATGCCAAGAGAATTCCACATTGAGTCCACGAGTTGGCGTAGATCCCACGCCAACTTAAGTCCTTCAAACATGCGTGATGAATTGAAACCGTTGGAGTTAAGGATGGTGAATCTCCATTGTTGATCACAGTCAAGGAGGGTCAATAAGACCCCGGACTGTTAGAGAGTTTTGATGTCAGTAGAATCTAGAGGGTTCAATATTCGGTGCTTGGTGACTACGTGTCATGATTCCAGTGAATGAAAAATGATGGCGTGCGATAGGGCCACACGTGAAAAGTATGAGCACAAACTAGATCAGTCGTCGAGGAATGAGGTTAAATCAACCCTTCTGGTGGGCTGATGGTCCGGTGAACTAACATTACGTTGAACAACATCACTTAACCAATGCATGATGGAAAAGTGGTGCCATATGATGCGGCGTTGTACCCTAGGCGCCAACTCACGTCGAACCGAGCCTTTCGAGGATTATGTAATACGAGGAGGGCCGCGATTCCAAGACCTGATAAGATGAGGGTCGGGTGGATGAGGTGGCAAGTGCATTGACAAATCCCATTTCAGTTGCCACATCCTCACAAGGATTTCACGTCATGACATGGAAGTGCCACATCAGATGGATATGGGTAACATAGAGCCACGTGGCACTATAATGGAAAATACCTAAAAGCTTTAAAGCACCATACAGAGCTCGATTTTGAGCGTGGTGACAATCATTGGAAAGTTCTGGATGAGCATAACCTATTTATGAAGTCTAATTGAGGAGATGAATAGATAGAAAAATCAAAAAATTTTGACACCCCATCCCTTAGAAGGTACTTAAGGGGTCGAGTATGTTACATAAGTACACTAATTAATCAATATGGAAGTAAAATGGATGGAAATAAATACACTAATCAATCAAATTTGTATGTAGTCCTTTATAAGATGGAAATAAATACACTATCTAATGGAAATAAAATCAATTTTGTACTTTTCGTCTATTATTTACAATGGATGGAAATAAATACACTACTCATTAGTCAATTTTGTACTTTGTTCATTATTTACTATGGATGGAATGTGTTTTATCAATAGAAGTGTAATTTTGTAATTAATGGATCTTGTGTTTTTAGATGATTTCTAACAAAAATAATGTGTAGAGAATATTGTCATTAAAAGTTCAATAATGGGATATTGTTATAGTTTAAATGAGACATTATCACTAAAAATTAAAAGTTCAATAATGGAATATTGTTATAGTTTAATTGAGACATTATCACTAAAAGGTCAATAATATACTATTGCTATAGGTTAATATTATGAAGGAAAAATAATATTTTTGGCTTAAACTCCAACAAAAATGATCTTGGATTGATGAAATTGCATTTAACATTGCGCAACTCGGTTGTAAGGGTATTTGATAGTGTTGAATTATATATATGGTCATAACAAATAACTATGAAGTGACAAATATATATATGTTTTCATAAAAATGATTAGTAGATTGTTAGAAAATGTTGAATATTTTCCTACTCTGCTAGAATATACCATGGGCCTAGTATTGCTAGGCAACATGCTCACATGGGAGCTACATGGCCATTGAAGAAGTGCACATCCAAGGGGATTTGAAGTTGGGCTTCAAATTGGGACTTTCTAGGAGTGTTAAGACACTCCTAGAAAGTATATATCTATATCTATATCTATATCTATATATATATCTATATCTATATATATATATGAGAGGAAAAAATGGTTATAATGACCAAAACTCTGCAATCAACATCTTTTGGGGAGGCATATTAAGGTCAAAATAAACCATGATAGCATGCAGTAATTTTTTAAGCAAAGGGTGTCTTCAGAAGAAGATTAAAAAGGGGTTTCACTTTATGCTAAGAAGTTAGGTGATTGGTTATGCCAACTTGAGGTGTACTTCACAATCCACGTATTATCAAGGATTTAGAAGGTTTGAGGTGTTAAGTTGAAGATGATAGGAAATGAGTTGCTTGGTGGGGAAATTTCTTCCAGAGACAATGTTAGTGGGAAATGTTTCCTATCATGACATGGAATGAGTTCCTAGTCACATTTTGGGATGAACAATTATCCTTTTATTTTCCAAAGTCTTGTGAACATGATTTTTTGACATTTTCTTAGAAAATCTATGCTTATTTTCTTTGATGATAAAGTCATAGATATAAAAACATGGGAACAAAACCAACGACCTGTAGATACAACATTCCAAATTCTTAAGCGCAATCGACATTATGTAGAGGCCCAAATGTGCTTTTGGTAAACAAGAGGTGGAATATTTGGGTCATATACTATTTCAAAAAAATGGGTTAAGTTGGATCCTCAAAGGATAAAGGCAATCACAAATGTCCTAGAATTTCAAAGAACCCAGGGGTCTCAGAGGATTCATGGGTCTTGTGGGATATTGCAAGAAATTGGTTAGGAAATATTCACACATGGTTTCCTCACTAATCTCTCTCTCTCTCTCTCTCTCTCAAAGAATCATCTACATGAAAATAAGCAAACACCCTAGCATTCTCATGCTTAGTGGATGCTATGAGTGAATCCATCTTAGTGCCAATGAAACTTGATTTTAGTAAAACTTTGTAGTGGAATGTGATGCATATCGAAAAATACTTGGAGTAGTATTGATGGAGAATTTATGCCACTATATTTTGAATATAGACAACTCAAATGTAAGGATTTGATGAAATCTACATATCAAAGGAAGTGTTACCTATCCTACATGTTTCAACTAAGAAATGGAGAAAACACCTCGTAGGGAGGCATATTAAGGTCAAGACGGACCATGATAACATGCAATACTTTTTATAGCAAAGAGTGTCTTCAAACGAACAATACAAAGGGGTTTCCAAAATGAAAGAATATGATTTTGAAATACCTACAAAAGGGGAAGGATAATGTGGTAGCATATGCCCTTTCATGAAAAAACGTATGAAGCAACTATCTTTTGTGTCATCAAATCTACCATTCTTGTAGGATAGTAAATATTCATAGATAAAAGATAGAAGATGAATTGTTAACATGAGAATAACCAAAAAATATCCACACAATAACCATACAAGAATATAGAGAGAACCCTTAAGGTAGAGTAACATCATTAATTACTCCTTACAGAAGGAATCACCCCACAAGCCATGCTTATATAATACAACATCCACCATATTTCAATACAATTATACTCATGTATTTATATTTTTTCATGAGTATTCCTTGGGGTTGATGCCAACTACCCCTCATTCCTTCTAGCTACCTAGTGAGCCTATTTATTACCCACTAGCTACAAAGTGGGCCTATTTATTACCCACCAACTACCAAGTGGGCCTATTCCATGATTATGGCCACATTACATTCATTATCCCCCTTGGGTACCTACCTAGGTACATTAAAATTAGCCACCTTCACATGTTTTGTTCTTGAAACATGTCTGGAATCCATATAATATGACCTACTAAGCAATGTCGTCTACTGATACCAAGCACAAGCATCCATCCATCCTAGTGAAATGTGGACTTGAGGTCCAACTGTAGTCTTTCCACATCAATCTTGATTATGGTTGCTTCTTTGGTTCCTTGTTGTTGTGCTACTTTCTCTATTCATTGCTTTTAGTCCTCCATGTACCTCTACATCGAGTGCCTTTCTGGTTCCATGTTTCTCCATAATATGTTTGCTAATGCTCATGACCTAGCCTTGATGACTATTGTTTCTTAGGGTGGTGTAGGGGGAAATATGCAACAACCTTAGCTAGTAGTTATTTTGTCTTTGACTCTTCAACATTTGGTTCCTTTGAGTCAAGTAACACTATAGATTCTTCTTCCTTGTTATGCCCTTCCCAAGGCTTGCCTTTAGGTGCCTCTGTAGACTCTCTTCAAATTCAACCTCTGACTTGTCATTTAATGTCACTATTGGTAGTACTACACTTAATTTTTCTGCAAGGACTTCCTCATGTGCCATATCTAACCCTTCACGTTGAGTAAGAGAAATATCTTGCAAAGTTATTTACTTTTTCTTGTATCAAATATTTATAAACTTCTTTTGCACATTAATATTAACCATCCCAACCGAGTCCATCCAAGGAATATCAAGAACAATATACACATCATCCATATCTATAGCATGGAAATATGCATGCAAAAAATATTTATCCATGGTAATCTTCAAATCCTTAAAAAATTGAACATGCTCATGCTCAACCTCTATGCTTTGTCGGGACTTGCAATATTTTAGCCAAATCATTATTTTTATTGGTGGAGGACTATGGTATGGTTCCTATTAGTTTCCAAAGTTTATTCTAGAAATTACTTGTGAATCTTGGGTTTATTATCACCTTAGGTAAGTCATGAAGCTTATGAATTTCTTCCATCAAAACCTCTATCACTTGGCCTATTATGTATGTACTTTGGATTTGATAACGATGTTCATATTTAGCGTGTCTATCCACCACCACACAAATAGTGTCCTTGTATTTTGATTTTGCTAGGCCTGTAATGAAATCCATAGATATTTATTTATATATTTGATTGGGGATGTGTAAGGGTTTAAACAACACTAGCATTTTGATAGTATCTCCCTTGTTTCTTTGGTATACTAGACATTCTCCCGCAAAATTTTAAACATCTTTCTTGATTCCTTCCCAAAATAAATTTCATCCTTTGATATGTGTTGATGAAGACCAAATGTTCTACCATGGGAGGGTTATAGGATTTCATAAATATATTTTTTGAAAATTCAATTGATGACATAAAAATATGTTATCCTTGTACGAAAGGGTGTCTTACTTCCAAGCAAAGTTTCAAGAAGAACTCCCTTTTTGCATTAATTGTATTTTATGTCAAGTTGTAGAATTTTATTGTTATTATATACGAGCTTCTTTCAACCATACATGTAATGTACCTAGGGAGCATAATATAGGGTACCTAGGGAGGTACCCAATGGGGATACTGAATTTAATGTAACCATAGCCATGGAATACACCCAATTGGTAGTTGGTGGGTAATAAATATGCCCACTAGGTAGTTAGAAGACAAATATAATAATGAGGGGTAGTTGGCATAGACCCCAAAGAATACTCATGAGAACATATAAATACATGAGTATCGTTGTATTGTGATATGTTGGATGTTGTATCGTACATGCATGGCTTGTAAAGTGATTCCTTCCATAAGGAGTAATTTATGGTGTTACCCTGCCTTAAGGGTTCTTTCCATATTCTTCTATTCATTCTTATATGATTGCATTTTATTATTTCTAGCTTGTCAATGGTTTCATATTTTTATCTATCAAGGTTCACTAGAAGTGGTAATAGAACTCTTTCTTGGGCAACAAAGTGGAAGGATTTTTTTTTTCAATTTATCAAAAAAAAGAGGGAAACATTATTTAGATCCATTCTTGTAGATTTAGGTGTATAATTTGAAGAAACTAATTGTAGATCTAAGTTCCTCTAAAAAAATACCGAATTTCAAAAACAATTGTCCAAATCGGAGTCAAGGAATTCAAGATATCACTAAAATAAAATAAGTTATTTTAGGGTTTTATGGTGACCACAACACAAATTGCAAAGCATATATTTTTTGATATAGTGCCTAGATCCCCCCTAGACCAATGCTGGTAGATGCARAGTGATCGTGGAATTTCATAATTGTGGTCATAATAGAGATTTTTATCAATATWGAGGGCGTTAGGGTAATTTCATTTTTTTTGCCTCAAAACCTTGGCCACACAAAGGAGATCCATTGAAAAGTAAACTATTKTTTCAAAACCCTAGTTCTATTTTAAAGTTTTCACAAGATTTTGTTTACAAGAAAAGTTGAYGGTCCTAGTATKGAARAGTTCATAAATTGGATAAGTCAAAATATCCCACTCATTGGAAATACCAATTATAAGGATGAAGCTACCATTTGGTGGGACTAACTTGGYCCWTAGAATGAAAAGTTCTACCTTTTAGAAGTAGAAGTTGAAAAACTATAATTAGACAGATGGTCTCATRCCATGACAAAGGATCAAGAGAAAAGTAAGGTTTTATTTTCATGTGAAAATTTTATACTATAGGTTCATGGATGTTCATGAACAAGATTTTTAACCCTTTCTTAGGACGTGTGTGGTTGTTTTATTTGACGATAAATTCATAYATAGAAAAACATGGGAACAAAACCTACAACATGTACATAAAAMAATCTAAATTCTTGAGCATAATCAATACTATSCACAAAGGCCCAAATGTGCTTTTGGTAAACAAGAGGTGGAGTATTTGGGTCACACTATTTAATAARAATGGGTTAAGGTTGATCCTAAAAAKATAATGGCCATGAAAAAATGGCTCAATGTTGACAATAATATCAAGGGTCTAAGAGGATTCATGGGTCTTATGGGATATTGAAASAAATTTGGTCGAAACTATTCACACATGGTTGCCTCACAAATGTCTCTCTTGAAGAAGAACCATCTATATGGAAAGAAGGGGATACCCTAGCATTCTCATGCTTAAATAATGTTATGAGTTCTACCCCRGTGTTGGAGAAACCTAATTTTAGTAAAACTTTAATWGTGGAATGTGATGCATCTGGATAGAAAATTGGAGAAATATTGATGCAGAAGATAGGCCATTAGATTTTGAAAGTAGGCAACTYGAGGGTAAGGATTTGATGAAATATACATATTAAAAGGAATTGTTATCCATCCTACATGTGTTAACTAGGAAAATGAGAAAACACCTCATGGGGAGGCATATTAAGGTCAAGACAAACCATGATAGTATGAAATGCTTTTCATAGMAAAGAGTGTCTTCAGAAGAACAATAAAAAGGGGTTTCCAAAATGCAAGTATATGATTTTGAAATACCTAAAWAAAGGGGAAGCATAGTGTGGTAGAAAATGCCCTTTTACGACAAACATGAGAAGCAACTATCTTATGTGTCATCACATCTACCATTTATATATGGTCAGAATAAACTCATATTTAATAGCAAGTTCCTACACACAACTTAAAATGCAATGAATGCACAAGGGGAGGAGTTCTTCTCGAAACTTTGCACAAAAGGAAGACACCCTTTGGTACAAGGATACCATATTTTTAGGTCATCAATTGAATTTAAAACAAAAAAATACTTATGAAGTCTCATAACTCACCCATGGTAGGAAATCCAAGGTTATTCAACACATATCAAACGATCTTTCTTTTTGAGAAGGAATGAACAAGGATGTTCAAACTTTGTGGGGGAATGTTGGGTGTACCAAATAAATAGAGGAGAGACTATCAAAATTCTAGTGTGGCTTCAATCCTTACTCATCCCCAATCAAAGATAAGAAGAAATATCAATTGATTTTATATTGAGCCTAACAAAATTGGATGGTAAGGATGCTATTTCCTTGGTGGTGCATAGACACACTAAATATGCACATTTTTATGGAATCCAAAGTACATATGCTGTAGACCAAGTGGTAGAGGTTTTCATGAAAAAAATTCATAAGCTTCATGGATTACCTAAAGTGATAATAAACCAAATATTCACAAGTAATTTCTAGAAGGAACTCTGGAAACTAATAGGAACAACATTGGTTGTACGCTATACGTATCATCCAAAAATAGAGGGTCAAGCTAAGACCTAGTGAATACATGTGTGGAGGATTATGTTTGTTGTTATGCTTTAGAGAAACTTATCCCAATGGGTCAATTGCCTCTTCTAGTGGAATGGTGGTATATAAAAGTTATCACTCAACCAATAATATGTCTCCATTCCAAGTCCTTTATGGCTACCCAACTCCTAGTATCATCTTCTTGAAATGCTATCCCAAAGTAGAAGCAATAGACTCATACCTCAAGAAGATGCAAGAAACTTTGAAAATACTTAAAGGAAACCTCAAATTAGATAAAAATAGGATGAGTCAATAAGCATATCAACATCGCAGTGAAAAACATTTTGATGTGGGATATTGGGTCTACCTAATACTCCATCCTGATAAGCAATCTACTCTCAAATAGAATAGTTAGAAACTAGATCTAAAATTTTATGGGCTCTACAATATTGGAGAAGTGGCTTATAAGTTGAGAATTGCCTTGTTCATGTATTCACAAATTTTTCCATGTCTCTTTCCTAAATAGAGTCATTGGATAGAGCATAGACTTAACTTCTAGAGTTGGACAAGGAATGAAACTTTATTCTTAAACTAGAAGCAATTATCAACACACTCTTTCTCTTATGGATAAAACCATTAAGTAGTACCTCATCAAGTAGAAAAAGTTGCCTATAGAAGAAGCCACATGGGAATATGAGCACTTCATATGACACAACACCCTCAATTGCAAAGCATTGAGGGAAAATATTTTTGAACCAGGGGGACTATTTTATGGAATTAGCCTTTATTCATATTGCTATATTAATTATTTCTAATTCAAGTTAGCCTAGTAGTCACTTAAAAAATACCACATAATCATCTTTCTTATTGTATTAAATGATAACAAAAATTACACCTCAAGAAATTTTATCCCTCTCGGTGCTTCACAGATTCAGGTTTAAGATAGATCTATACTAGTTTATTTATTCTTAAATGCTGTCACTTACATATGTGACAACATCTATGTCATACTAGGCTATAGAGCACCTCACTACTCTTGGTGAAATTAAGGAGACCCATTAAAATAATCATCTCATATTGTGTATTTAAATATAATGTACTAGGGGGTTTCCCCTTTGAAGTGGCCCTTATTCTTATTATTTAAGCATGAAATTATTGTAACAAGTGTTTCTTACTTTAATTTGGTTATTTGGTTCATAACACTTACTTTGCATGTATTAGAACCATATCAAATTAGTTATAAGGTAGATTTTGTCTAATTCTTTAAACATTTTTTTTTGGAACAAGTTGTGTGCCTTTTGCTCGAAAATTGGAACTTGGTTCAAAGGTTTGGAGATTTATACCTTAAATACTACATCTGTTAAATTGTAAATCATAATCATGACATGTACATGATCCTAATCATTCCAATATTCCTTTGGGAGGCCATCTTTATGGATTTCCTTTTAAGACTAATAATGACCAAGTATGAACATACTTGTGGTTAGTGAGAGGTTTTCTGAAATACCAATCTTCATATTGTGCAAGAAGACCATCACAACTCTAGGGTTTGGTAAACTGTTCTTTACATAAATATGAACATGTTTTGGATCTTTGATGTCCATCATCTTTTATAGAGAATACAAATCCTTGATCCTTTTTATTGGAAGTCCTCATAGATTCTCTTTCTCTTTCTCATTTTTTTGCTCACATAATGCATTTCCTAGGGAAACTCACCAGGTACTTTCCCTCATTTCAAGGACAATACCCTAGGTAAATCAGATTCTTCAAGGCTCAAAGCCACTTCAACAATCAATAATTGGCTCACAAAGAGAGCAAGCATGTCATAAAGTGAGATTTGAACACGAGCGAGGGAGGATGACAAAATTTTTGCTACACCCAATGGATAGAAGTCCTCACAAACTTGTTGTGTAGCAAGATACAATAGAGAGTCAAGAACAACTATATCTATTTAGTCCCCATCCATCTAATATAAAAGGCATCAAGATAAAAAAGATTGATTCAAATGTTTAAAATAAAAAAGAATAGAGCATTTTGATGAAAGGATTCAAGTTAGAAGAAAACGAGATGGAGATGGGGTTTGAGGGCCTTATTCAACATATTCTAGTGCCTTTATAGAACTTGGAAAATTTCAGATTTATGGTTGGTGAGGATTTCTAGGGATATATAAGATCAAATATGGGAAAATTACAAAAGATATATACTAATTAAAGTCGTCATAGACATTCTAGGGGAAGATAAGAATACAACAATTTGTAGTAAACTGGGTCTATAATAAATTGATAAATTATTTACATTTAGGTAGAAGGAATAGAATTTGAGCAAAGGCTTGGAATATAAGGTAATAGAAAAATCTATACTTTTTCTTCACAACTAGCTTGTAAAACAAATCTTACATTGGGCAATATCCATGAAAGACCTTTCATGGGTCCCTACCAGTGCATCATGTATTAGAATAATTCATAATCCACAAATAATTGTTTTATATGTTATGTAAACTACCGTGGATATTCCAGTGGAATAGTTTGTCACAATAGATCTTGCAATATTTGAAATATTTTATTATTCAATTTATTTCCTTAGATCCTAGATTAATTATTACTAGCTCAATGTTCAAATTTATGAAAATAATTGAACTAAAAAAATGAAAGAGCAAGCAAAGAAATGCACCATCCACACAAATGAACACAAGATGTATCATGGGAAACCTGATACGAGAGAAAACCTAGCTAGAAGGTGAGGTCTATGCTTTGCTATCTTTTCTTCAGTTATAAAAATGCAAATACAAAGAAAGGGGCACTCAATATAGTGTTTCCTTTGACATCGTGGCATGAATGACTGCTACATAATCTTCTTCATCCTTTATCATGCTCTCAAATCTCACTCCTAGCTCTGCTCAACAATGGAACAAGTACAATGCTAAAAGAATGGAATCCCCCTCCTCCTAGTGGTCCAACATTTAACATAGTTTGATAGCCATCTAGGGTTAGGGTTTTTGCATGCCTCAACCCTCAATTAGTTCTAGGGTTTTAGACTTTCTAGATTCTTCTTGAAAGTCCACACGTGACTAGCCCCACATGTGAGTAATGGGGGTTGATGTGACATCCACTAGGTACCATGGTGGTCAACAAGGTAGGTCAACTCGCGGAAGGAATAATTTTCGCACATGAAATCCGATTGTCTCAGGTGATTTTCGTACCCTTGGAAAATCTTTGTGTAGAATGGTGTCGAGGGGTTGTGAGCTATGCTCACAAAGTTTAACCCCAAAAAGTGTCATTTGATGCCCCAAAAGGGCTCTTGAAGGTTTCAAACCCCAAACTCCAAACTAGGACCTACCACTAAAATGGGCCCTACAAGCTAATTCTTTCATTTTTTCCACCAAAAAAATACTAAGCCAGATAACAAATTATATGATGATCCATTCTAGATCACTTTATCACTTACCCCTATGCTTAAATATTATGACACCAAATTCATTATAAAATATGAATAATAATCCTGTAACAACTTCTTGTTGTAGCTTTCTTATGCTAATGATCTAAAAGAGAATCTAAATTAAAAAGTGAAACTCAATTATGGTGAAGAATTCTAGACTTTATTACCTAGAACATTGATTGAGTGAAACCAAGCAAAGTAATCCAATAAAGTATTATGAAAAAATAAAATTGAAAGACAAATCAAACACCATCTTAATAAAAAATTACACTCAATAAGATTTGACAACCATTCAAATGGACATCTCGAAGTTGGAATTTTAAGGATTAGAAACTCCATAGCTATCCAATCTCATACTTTGATCAAATTGAAAGCCCTTTGAGCTTATAAGGTGGACACTACCAAGGCCTCTCTTTTCAAAATTAAATTTTGATTGGGCCTAAAGAGTACACGTGGCATGAACACGGATATGAGGAATAATTAATGAATCATATAGGGCTTAAAGAGGACACATGGGATGAATAAGGATATGAGGAATAATTAAGAGATTATATAGCTGGAACAATGATGTTATATACTTAGAACATAGATTTGATCATAAATAAGTTATAGTTCTAAACACTAAATTGGTGTATGGAATCTTTTTGTTTGTGGGACAAAGGATCCTCCTTTGTTTAAGGATTTGATTGATAAAGTCTACATAGGTATATATACTCTATCGCTTCTGGATTTGAACTTGTGACCTCTTAGAGAGAAACACATGTTCTTAACCATTAGGCCCACTCACGGTGTATAATAATCTATTTTTAAGGTCATGGCCAAGCCAGACACCAAATTGGTGTATGAAACCAGACGTTTCACCTGTTCTTACAAGTAGAAAGTAAAACTAACAACCTGAGTGATACTAAACAATGAGGTTACATTCTATTTTGCTCATCTACGTTTACCATCCAAACAAATGGCTGTGGTTTGGTTATTCTCACAAAACAAACAATCAAGCATAGTCAAAGGAATTCGGAGTTTTATGATGAAATCTCTATTTGTTGATGGTCAACAAACTGATGATGATAGAAATATCAGAAAACTGATAACTAAATACCTGCACACGGTTGTCTGGGTGTTTGTAGTTGGTTATCACGTTAGTTGGTTATCACTCAAGGACCTTTCAGAATACTTTTTACGCGTATGTTGCTAACCTGTAAACAAGGATGAAGGCATCCTGTGTAAATTTCCTCTTTCAATTTCTAGTGATATTTAGTCTCTACCCAATTCGATGAATTGCAAAACAAAATATAACCAGATAGATGGGATTAAGTGCAAAACACAATTCAATGAAATGCAAAATAAATCAATACCAGCTAACGGAAAATAGCCAATGCTTTCAATGAGAATTGAACTCATGACCTCCCGCTTACTAAACGGGTGCTCTAACCAACTGAGCTATGAAAGCACACGTGTTCTGTGTATATGTATAAATTTACAAATCAATTAGTGTTTACGTAATTCCTCTCATACATTTCCTTACTCATTTGGGGGTTAAGAATTTATGGGGAAAATTTGCTTCAACAATAATAAAAATCATTCTTTAAATAGCTCAAAAGAACATACTGTTATATTTTAAGTGTGAACTTGTGATGGTTAAAGGGACATGGTAGAAATAAAAGGAAGATGACATCATGGTAGTGTTATTGTTATTGGATTTTTTTTTTTTTAAAACAACTCATGGATTGCTATATAGAGTTTAAAGGATAGGATTGAAGAAGGTAAGAGGTATCATAGAGATCAGTGTAATTAGTTGTTTATTAATAAACACTTTGTAGTAGTGTAAGTAATGTTGTATACAATATAATATATCTTGTTTGATTTAAAGGTATATAAGATGAGATGATATATATTTTAATGTATACAATATTAATTGTATTGCTAGAGGGTGCATAATGTTTATCTAATAAGTTCAGTCGATCGATAATTCATAGATATTTAAACCTCGAAACAATACAAGTCAATGATTGAGATATAATGTTGATTTTAGACCTTTGTGTTGTACATGGTCTAATGTGTAAATATTATACATATGTGCTATTTTTCTTGGTGTTTTTTTTGCAAGTAAGAAGGCGTCCATCTACTCATATGTACAGAGAAAATTCCATTGGCGTTGTGAATTCAACAACATAAATATAGGAATTCTTAGGGGAAAGACATTAAAACTTAAAGTATAAGTTGTTTATTAATCACTTACAACCCCGTTGCAAGATTTAAACAAAAACTAGTAATGCCATAATCATGTCTAGGGATGACCAAAATTGAAATAACATAAACAATGCTAAAGCTTGCTAAAAATTCATTGTGAATACCCAAAGAATAAATGACATAAAGGGGCATGTATCCCTTGGAGTCTAAACATAGAGAACCGATGATTATCCAACTATGACAAGACTAAAAAGTCACAGACATAAAACTAGTAAACAACATGAGAGGGGAGCTAGCAGAACCTGAGGTTAATCCCCCTCCTCCTCCACAAAGATAAGGTCCTTTGGGTTGCCTCCATCTTGAAGCTTAGAGTCCTCCTTGGTCATTGTTGGGTGCTCTAGGCAATACACTCCTTCAATGTCCTCTTTTATAATATCCGAACCTTGGATATCATTGAGAAGGGTGTCATACTTATTGTCTCTATTGCAACTTGTCCAAGATGCTATCTTAGATAAGCTTTCCATTTTTTGAGTCTCTATCCATGCAACAAGCTATCATTTCCCTAGTATGCCAAAATAGGTCAACCATGAGAAAGTAACAAGCATTTATGCTCTGAGAGATGCCAATGTCTCATATAATCTTTTCTAACTCTTTCTTAATAGTATGGTTGTAGGTGGATCTGTACCTTGCATGAATCCCATGTTCCATCTTGTCTAAATTCTAAAGGGTGGTGGCTTTGTGCCCATAACAAAACCTTTAGCAATTCAAAAAGCCTTTAACTTTTGTTCTCTGGTGCAAGCTTGGTTAGCAACATTACCCTTTCGACACCTAGGATTTGGTGGTCTTCCTCTGCCATGGGCTTTAAGAAGGGCCGCTTGAGATTCCACTCTTTCCTGCTTGAGACCCTTTGCCTTGAAAATTGGCATTGGAGCACTATAATCCATGCTTGCAGACTCATAACCGAGTAACTTCTCCCTTGGATCCTCTAACAATTTCTCACCTTTCAACTTTCCTATTTGTAGAATGCTTGCCCAAGGTGTTGTG
>ML795299.1:203747-219084 GCA_009831015.1 Picea engelmannii
GTTATTTTATTTATGTCGGCTTTAGGCCATTAGTTGTAATTATACCTCCTAGTCTCCTATATATACCAAGGATACATTTTAATTTTGAATCATCTTGTACTTGAACATTTAAGTGGGGTAAAAGGAGGTTTCCCCCTCGAAGATTCGACATTTCTGAGTCCAACAATCATTTTTCTAACAAATGTCCTCATAATAAAAATAAGAGGAATGATGACGATGTTGGACACACCGACCACACTGAGAGGGGGGGTGAATCAATGTAGGGATATTTTTCAAACTTCCCTTCACAAAAATTATTAGCTAGCAATAACCAATTACTCAAAACTCATTACTATCATTTATAATCCGTTGTATGTGAACATATATCAACAACATATAACAACAACATATATCATCAATAATTCATCACCACAAGGAATACAAAGAACATAAGATGTATGTACTATTTTCTTTTTATTATGGACTGCAATCCTTGGGTTATCAACAACAACTAAATAGAGTTACAAGTCCACAAGAGCACCAACTCTACAATGCAAGACTTAGCTTACACAACTCAACATCAACTGAGAAGAAGAATCAATCCTCAACATATACCAATCTATCAACAGGTACGCGACCTGTCAGAAGTGCAACACGTGTATGTACTACAACCTGCGTATGCCTTAGGGTTTTCTCTCTAGATCCTTTGCAACCTTCAATCATATGTACTTCTGTCTTTCATTGTCTCATCTGAACCATAACCAATCACAACACATCTATGCTCTTCCACATCCTTCTCATGCTCCTCAACCATACAATATGAATGCTACTTAGTCATGTATAAGCAACCAATATACTATGGAAACCATATCAGTATTGAATCATAAGAGTGTTGCTCACTCTGTCAATCAACCAACATAACCATATCACAACAACCATACCAAGAATTCCTTAAGAATTCACCATACAATAAGAAAGAGTATCTATCAAGACAACTATGCAACCATACCAGAGTTTCTATGGTAGATCTGAGCCCATAGAATGCAGATCTAAAACTTGCTTCAGACTTCAATAACCTAGCATCAACTCACACTCAAGTCTCCATTGGAATCCATGATAACTTTCAATCCCTCTCTTACTCAGTATAGATCTTCAAGCTATGCTCAAGAGATATTATCACAAGAGATCTTTGCTTCTTATTTATACTCTCCAATTAGCTTCTTTAGAAGCATCTTCTAGGCCACTTTGTCCACATAGTCACCTATGTCCAAATTTTTCCAATTTTCCACTTTTCCATGTATCCAATAGCCACTTGACCACTTAACCCATTTTCCTCATTTTAGGGTTAACCTTCTTATAACCATTTTCCATAATTAGAAAGTTCTCTGACACATACCCCCCCTTACTCTCCCTCGAGGCTGCTCGACCTCCCGATTAAGAATCGTTAAATATTCTCAAGTTGGATCAGCTCTTCGAGACCTTGCTGGTATCAAAATCAATCAAACACATGCCCTATTATTTCCCTTAGTATTTTCACGGTCACGATCTGATCGTTACCGATTTTTTCTTCGATTGATGATTCACAGCAATTGCGGGCTGCCAACGTGCTCTCTCTTTATTGGAGAGTTCTGTCCCTACATACAAAAAAGTGCTCACCCAATATCGATTGAATCGTGGTTGTTGATCCCTTGTCCCGACGAGATTAACAACTCTAGCGAATAGCGGGCTGCGAACTAGCACGTTCGCTAATTTTTCCTCCGCTCCCCGCAATGATTCCCCACCGTCGATTTTTCCGTCCTCAAATTGATGGCTATCTACGGGTCCTACTATCTTAGCACCCTTTTCCAAATATCACACTAACGAGTGCTAGATTCTTCCTTGCATGTGACCTTGGGCTGTGACCTAGGGCTTAACCTCCTAGCGCTTTGTGACTTTGGAACCTTCAACCAAGATCAGATCAACGGTCCTCAACCTCCTTTGCAATCAACGATCAAGATCCACTTCGGGACTCCACGCTTCAGGATTTCAACACTTTCGACCTCTGCTTTCCCTCGGAGCATTTTGTACCTGAAGTTCCATATTAGGCATCACGTGTCCACCTCAAATCAACGAATCTAGTCCACTTCGAGACTTTGGCCTTCGGATGTCTCGACTTCTCCACGCCCACTTTCTCTGGGAACACTTTCACCCAGAGTTCACAATCTATCGACAAGTGTCTTTTGCAGATCGAGGGCCACTATCCACTTTGACTCTTCGGGCTTCAGGAGTTTCAAACTCCTATGCTTTCTTCTTCCCAAAGTACTTCCACCCGAAGTACCCGATCTGTTGACGTGTGTCCTTCTGTATCCGACGACTGCTATCCACTTCGGCTCTTCGGGCTTCGAGAGTTTCAAACTTCTGCGCACTCATTCCTCCTGGAGTGGTTTCACCCGAAGATGACAGATTCCCACCACGTGTCCTTCTGGATCTAATGACCCAGATCTTCTATGCTCACGTTGACTTCTTTTCGAAGCATTAAGCCTCTGAATTTTCGGATCTCTTCGCCACATGATCTCCATAATGGACGGTTGCGATCTGCTTCGGCCTTCGGGACTCCGGGATCTTTTCACACTCCACACTTGGAATCCTCTGAAGTGAATTTTCCTGAAGTCTCAGATCTGTCGACATGTATCTCTTATCAACCAACGACATGGATCTACTTTGGCCTTCGACTCTTCGGGGATTTCGATTTCTGCTTGTCCACAAAACTTCTGAAGTGATTTCACTTCGGAGTTATGGATCTTACGCCACCTGTCCCTTTGGATGATGAATGGTCCCTGGCCTCTTCGGGACTTCGACGAATCCTCGCTCCTATGTGCACACAGATACTTAAAACTCATGCACTTTACCCAGATTTAATGATCTACAATGATCCCGCTCCCTCCTTGACGTATTTTAGTCGATGACTCGTGAAGCCTTTAGAGCTTCACTCCCTTTGAAGTGTTCTCCCAGCTATCTCTCTTGAGATTTATCTCATTATTCCATAATTAAGCATGGGTTCTCTAATCATACTACTAGGATAACTCAACCACAAAGCATCTTCCCATGAGGGCTTTCACCATAAGGGGACCACTTTGGAGTTCATCCATTTGTACAACCATGACAAGACAATAATGAGTCATCTTTACATCAATCCAACTACAACTCATTGATCTATCTTCATCTATGCATATGAATATGACTCTTCTTGACATCAATCCATTGATATCAAAGGTAATACATGATCCATCAATCACGTTCAATACATGATCCATCAATCACTACATCAATATACTATGACAAGACATTGTTCCTTTGACATCAATCCTTTGGCATCAACGACAACATGATCCAACAGAAGATTACTCAAATAGAAAACAAACATATAAAGGAAAAAGAACCACAAAGAAAGCTTTCAAGAAAATATTATGCACCAAAGAAGACATCTCATCATCAGATGAAGATGAAGTCAGTGACAGTGAGACATAAAGAGTTCTATTAATGGCAGTAGAAGAATCTGAGAAAGAAGACACCGAAGAAGAATATGAAGAGGTCGAAGAATAATATGAAGAGATAGAAGTTGACTACCGAGAAGAATTGTTGTGTGCCATAGAAGTTATAAGAAGAGAAAAGAAGAAAAACAAGAAGCTACAAGCAGAACTAGACAAGAAAGAAGACACTCATGAACTAGAACAAATGATCAATATTTGAAGGTTCAAATAGAAGAAGATAAAATAAATGAAGAAGCACTCAAATAAAAAATAGAAGAAAGAGACAGGATCATTGGAAATTTGGATGCAGAGATTGTCACACTAAGAAAGGATATTCAAAAGAAAAATATGCAGAACAACTCAAAAGTTTTGGATGACATTATCAACAGTTAAAAACGTCATCATGACAAGTCTGGACTTGGATACAATCAAACAGAAAAAGGGATCAAGCTCCAAAACAACAGAGCAAGAAACATATCCAAAAATATATGCAGAAACAATCAAAGGGAATATGAAGATATATAAGGAAGATTATAGGGACACTCCTCCACCGAGAAGATTCAAATTTCAAAATCAACAACCGACAGCTAGGCCTCAATAAGAAGAATGATTCAGAAGAGCAACTCCTTTTAGAAGATCTTCAACTCCCAGGTATCAAACTATCTTTTTTGGTTTGTGTTATGCATGTAATAATTTTGGACATAAAGCTATGAATTGCAGAGCTAACAATAGGAACATAAACAACCTTGAAAGTCATACACAAAAGAGTTATCCAAGAAGGCCTAGTGAAACACAAAGAAGAAGTTACAACATGTTTGAATCATTGAGCACTGAAGTGGGATGCTACAAGGGTAACAACTTTGGACACATGGCCAAAGATTGTAGAATGATAGTTCCTCCTAGAGAACCACAACAAAACAACAACAGTCACAGATATGAACCTTAGAAGAGAACATGGATAAGAAAACATAATCAGTATAGCAATGAAGAATGAAAACTTGCTCTACAAGCTAAGCAAAAGAAACGTGGTTGGTATGTTGACAGTGGTTGTTCAAAACACATGACAGGTGATAAAGACAAGTTTCTTACATTAAGAAAGGAAAGAGATGGATCAATCTCCTCTTGCTCTACAAGCTAAGCAAAAGAAACATGGTTGGTATGTTGATAGTGGTTGTTCAAAACACATGACAGGTGATAAATACAAGTTTCTTACATTAAGAAAGGAAAGAGATGGATCAATCTCCTTAAGAAATGATGATTCAACTAAAATCATTGGAAAATGCATAGTCATAATTGGAAACAAGAATACCAAGGCATAAAATGTTCTATTAGTAGAAGATATGAAACATAATATTTTAAGTGTGATTCAAATGTGTGAGCAAGGTCATAAAGTTACTTTCGATTCACAAAAGTACGAGATAAGAAAATAAGGTTAAGAAAAATTGATCGCAACAATTGTAAGAACTTCAAGCAACATATATGTACTAAGTGAAATTGGAAATGAAAAATGTTTCCTAGGAAAGGAAGATGAATGTTGGCTATGGCACAGAAGAATGGGTCACATACACTTTGATAACCTTGTCAAAGTCAACAAAAAGGAAGCATTTAGAGAAATGCACTAGATTACGAAACCAACCAACACTTTATACAAGCAATGTCAACAATGAAAGCAAACAAAGACCAGGTTTAAATCAAAATAATATTCAACGACAAGACCACTGGAAATTGTGCATACTGATCTAGTTGGACCAACTACAACAAAGGGTTTAAAAGGTGAGAAATAATTTATGTTATTAGTTGATGATTATACAAGAATGACTAGAGTTTGCTTTCTCAGGAATAAGTCAGAAGATTTTGAAAACTTCAAGGTCTACAAGGAATTGGTTGAAAATGAAATGGATTCAAAAATCAAATGTTTAAGATATGATAATGGAGGAGAGTTCACTTCAAAGGAATTTATGAACTACTGCAACAAGCATGGAATAAAAAGGCAATTCTCCGTTGCTAGGACACCTCAACAAAATTGAGTTATTGAAAGAAAGAACATGACAATACCGTCAATGGCTCGAACAATGTTAATGAATTCCAAATTGACATATATCTTTTGGACACATGCAATGCATACAAGGGTTCACATTCAAAATAGAGTAATGCTCAAAAACAACACTGACAAAACTCTCTGTGAGCTATGGAAAGGAAGACCAACAAATGTGAAGCACTTCAAAGTATTTGGAAGCAAATGCTACATCAAAAGAGAAGATGACAAAATGAGAACGTTTGACTCTCGTGTGGACAAAGGAGTACTTGTTGGTTACTCAAGTACAAGGGAAGCATACAAGTTTTACAATCTGAGGTTGAACAAAGTTGTGGAAAGCATCAATGTAACAATTGATGAAACGGGTGGATGAGAATTAAAGGAAGAAGAAAATGAATCAATTGAACAACTTTACGAAGAAGAAGTAGAAGATGAAAAAAAAGTAGAAAGGGAATATGAAGAGGATCAAACAAACACCTAGAAAACGAGTACAGAAGAATCATCCTTCAGATTAGATTATCAGAAACAAAGATGCAGGAGTTGAGACTAGAAGAAGAATTCGTTCACCAGAACCAATGCACCTAGCACTCTCATCTACAATTGAACCAAACAGTTTTGAATAGGCCAGCAAGGATGAATTTTGGAATAAAGCCATGGATGAAGAATTGGATCAAATAGCGAAGAATGACACTTGGGAATTGGTTCCAAGACCAAAGAATAAGAATGTGATTGGCACAAAGTGGGTATTCAGAAATAAATTGAATGAAGATGGACATGTTACAAGGAACAACGATAGATTGGTATGTAAAAGATACGCATAGGTTGAAGGAATCGAATTTGAAGAGACATTTTCTCCAGTTGCCAAAATGGAAGCAATCTGATTGATCCTAGCTTATGCATGCTCCAAGAATATTAAAGTGTATCAGATGGACGTGAAATCAAATTTTCTGAATGGGGAACTTGAAGAAGAAGTCTACATTGAACAACCAGAAGGATTTCAGTTGTCAGAGAACGCAGATTATGTGTGTAAATTGAATAAGACCTTGTATGGTCTAAAACAAGCTCCTAGAGCATGGTACTCTAAGTTGGATAAATATCTATAGCAGGCAGGGTTCAGAAAATGAAGTGTAGACAACAACCTCTACATCAGGGTAACTCAAGATGGTATTTTATTAATTGAAGTTTATGTTGATGATATTATTTTTGGAAGCAATGATGACAGGTTAAGCCATAGATTTGCAAAGGATATGCATAATGAATTTC
The DNA here is from genome assembly GCA_009831015.1 of Picea engelmannii. NCBI lineage: Eukaryota > Viridiplantae > Streptophyta > Pinopsida > Pinales > Pinaceae > Picea > Picea engelmannii. The sequence goes on from ML795299.1 coordinate 210,534, forward strand.
AAATGTCATTACTTGGAGAACTATCCTTCTTTCTGGGTCTTCAGATATGTTAAAGCAACCAAGGAATTTTTATTTCTCAAACTAAGTATATCAGAGAAATGCTAAAGAAGTTCAGAATGGAAGATTGAAAATCAGTTACCACTCCTATGAAAACCAGTTGTGAGTTGAGAAAATATGATGATTCAAAGTCTACAGAATAGAGGCAATACAGGTCAATGATTGGTAGCTTACTATATGTGACAACATCCAGACCAGATGTAATGCAGGCAGTTGGACAAGTGGCATGATTTCGAGCAACACCAAAGGAATCACATGTATTAGCAGTGAACATGATTTTCATATATCTCAAAGGAACATAAGAGTTTGGATTATGGTATCCAAAAGGAAAGGATCTTTCACTTATTTTCTACACAGATGCAGATTGGGCAGGTTGCATTGATGATCGACGAAGCACCAGTGGAACAACTTCTACTTGGATGAGTGTTTAGTATCATGGTTAAGCAAGAAACGATCATCAATATCCTTATCTACAGCCAAGGCAGAGTATATTGCAATAGAAACATGCTGTACACATGTTCTATGGATGAAACAAACTCTGACAGATATACAGGTTGCGTATGATGATCCCATTCCAATCTATTGTGATAATAAAAGTGCCATCAGTATCTCAAAGAACCCAGTGATGCACTCCAAGACGAAGCACATTCCAATAAAGTATCACTTTCTACGGGAACAGGTTGTAGAGAAGAACATCATAGTTGAATATGTGGGCACAAAAGAACAACTGGAAGACATATTTACAAAACCGATTCCAAGAGAAGCCTTTGAGTATCTTCTCCAGAGACTTGAAGTAATTTCTTCTCCAAAATGAATGATTTTGAATGCTTATCTTATATGTCTTAGATTTACACGAGGAAGAACCATGAAGAGGACATTTTAGTTTGGAAGATCAGTTTTGGGAAGAGTTCAGTCAGGGGGAGTATCCCCAAGGACAGTTCAGTTAGGAGGAGCAACCCCAGATGGAAAGATACCTTTTCCATTGATGAAAAAGGGGGAGAGATTTATCAGATGCAAAGGTAAATGAAAAGGTAAAGGTAAAGGGGGAGCATGAGTGACATGACTTCAGTATTGCAATAGAGTGTTTCCATCAATGCCAAAGGGGGAAATTGTTGATTATTTGGGTTGGTTGTCATTGATGTCAACCCTTGAAGAAAGTTCGGTAGCAAATTTCAGTAGGACAAAGGTTTGGGTAATGGACCAAAGTTTGTTTGATTGGTAATGGTATGAGTTTTGATATATTTGCAAGTAATACTATTCTATATGGATAGTAAATGTCATGCCATTTCTGATGGTATGTGGAACATCACATAACTCATCACGGTTAGAGAGTTATGGCCATGTGAAGTTGGAGAAAGGTTTGGGTAATGGACCCAAGTTTGTTTGATGGATAATGGTATGAGTTTTGATATATTTACAGGTAAGAATATTCTAGATGGATAGTACATGTCATTCCATTTCCAGTGGTATGTTAAATGTCACATAACTCCTCACGGTTAGAGAGTTATGGCCATGTGAAGTTGGAGAACCCTCATGAGTCATCTAGAAGCCCCAACAAGTCAAAGTAGTCAAAGTGGTTTAAGAGATTTTAAAAGGTAAATAATAAAGTGAAGTGATGAGTGTAATATAATTCAAAGTGAATACAATTTTTTTTATTTAAATAATAAAGTTAATGGAGAAATTACTAATTGGACAACTGGTTAGAAGTGGGTTAACCCTAAAATAAGAAAAGTGGGTTAAGATGGTTAAAAGGTAACCCCTTGAGGAAGCTACTTGAAAGTATAAATAAGAGGCAAGGCTCTCTCATTTTAATCACACTTGAGCATATTGAATATCTACAGGTGACTGAGGTAACCAAAGGATATCTAATCCAAAATTTAGAGGGAAGGTGAAGTAAAGAAGGCCAAAATTCAAGGGAGGATAAATTCTTTTGATGATGCTTTCTAAGGTATGTTATTTACAAGTCATCACACCATTTTTGCAATAATTTTTTTTCTAGAATGATTCAGACCGTAAAATTGGGAGGCCATTGAGGAAACATATCCAAGTATCTTTGATACAAATTTCATCTTGTGGGTAGTTGTATTTTTTGATTTACACGCCGTGGAAAATAGGGTTTGTGGCTAGTCCTGAAACTAGTCTAAAAAAGGTGTTTCAGATAAAAACGTTATAACTTATTCATAACAGATCCAAATTTAGTAAGACAAAATGTATTGGTTAAAGTACAGGCTTTAGTATTCTGTGTACAATTTTCAGATCCATTCAAAAAATATCCCGTGCGGGGCATGCTCTACAAGTTCGCTCTCTAGAATAAGCCAGAATTCAACAAGGTATGCCATTTTTTCTATAACTTCTTTTCTGAGAGGTTCCAAGTAGTGAAATATGGATGAATTGCATAAAATATATTGAATAACATTGTGTAACATTTTTAGATATTTATTCATTATAGGTACATAATTATGATTATTGCAAGTTATGGTTTTTGACTAATCCAAAATTAGTCATGTGAGAGTAAAGTAAAGTTTGATGAAAATGCTAGTCTCTTGTTGTTAAAGTTAAGGAAGGTTTGCAGGTATGTGATCATATACACCACGTCTATTATAGAGTTACAAGTCAGATTTGGATGATGAAATTGATGAGGGATTTTAGTTGAGGTACATGTTGGGTAGATGGTTGAGACAAGTAGTTGATGAGTTGGCACATACATGAGGTGTATAGTTGATGATGTTGGTACATCTTGATGAGTCATAATTTATGTGTATTTGCATGGTTGATGCACTTGTTGATGGTACAGGTTGAGGTATAGTTTGGTGCATGGTTGATGCACTTGTTTATGGTACATGCTGATTGCAGGTTGTTTGGTATAGGTTGATGCAATTGTTTATGGTGCATGTTGATTATAGGTTGATTGGTATAGGTTGTTACAATGGTATATCTCACAGTGATAGTGTGACAATGGTTCCATCATTCTACTTCTACGTCAGGGCGGTTGGATGGGGCAAGGATAGGTGGTTGTAGCCACCTTCTGGTTGTATCCGAAGAACTTAGGGGGTTGTATCCTCCTTTTGGTTGTAGCCAGAGAATTAGAGAGTTGGAGCTTCTCTCATGTTGTAGCCTGAGAAACTAGGGGGTTTGAGCCTCCTTCTATTTGCAGCTGGAAACCAAAGGAAGTTGGTGCTTCGAATGAATGTAATTCTTCAAGACATATAAGAAAAAAAACATTATGTGGTTTTCTCCCACTTCGGGTTTCCATGTAAAAACACCGGTGTACTGTGTATGTGTATTATTTCTCACTCGTTCATTTCTTATTTACTCTGCAATTATTGGATGATAATTCTACACTGATATAACACTTGCATATTGTGGTTAGAAAATGATTAGATTTCTCTATTACCGATTCACCCACCCTCTCAGTAATCCAACAACCATACCATGCAACTACTTTTCTTAGAGTCACACCATCAAACAACCACTATGGGAAAGCTGTGCATCCTATCAAAACCACACTTACCACATATCATAGCAATATTTCAAATGATAAATTAAATAATAAGTACGACTTATAACATTATCTTTTTGATGTATAAGACATCCAAGTTGACTTAGCACTATAGTCATTTGGCTATCACATAAATCACCAACCTGTAGTTTAGTTCACCAATAAATCATATCCATGTATGTACATCATAATTTCATATAAGGATCCAGACCTATATTGATGGTCAATTAAGAAATGTATGTTTATTTATATCATTCCTTGCATCTGTTATGCATTCACAACATAACTTGAACTGATATCCATGTACCAAAATTCCATATTTAAATTTTCATGTTTGAACAATTCTCATAACTATCATAATTATGAACATATAACAATAAAAATAGAATTATCCAACACATAAATAGGTCTATATATACACATCTCAAATGTTTATATCAATCTAAGTAAGTCCAAATAGCTACTAAGCAATGAGTTACTGATATGAGTAAAACCAAAGTTTTAATTGTCTAAGTTCAAAACATGGGGTGTTACAGACATAGAGTAGTGTGCCTCATCCAAGGGGATTAAAATTGAGCACTCACCAATGAAAAACTAACCAAATTCCCAACAACATTCGTGACAATTAATTGAGCTAACCCCTTCACGTGCCCCCCATACACATACATATCTTTTTCCATGAAAATAATTCACAATTTCATTGATAAAATTGAAATAACATTCTTCATATGCTTAATGCACTGCTAGATTCCAACAAGGAATTCACGAGTCCAAAAAACTCCCAAAAATAGTAAACTAGTTCCTCATATAGTGAACCCAATGGTTATATCAAAAAATACATCCTCTATACATTCTGTCTAATCTCATATGGGAGGCTTCAAAACTCAGGATCCTAACCTTTTATAAAGTCACAAGTTTCTCAAGAAATAAAAAGTCCAAATTATACATTGTAACAAGTATTTAGGATTTCTTGATCCCAACATTAGCCTACAAATTACATTCAAAAAACAAAACACAAAACACAAATTTATAGAGTCACTGATAAAGAAAAGGATTGAGATATTTGACATTTCTTCCTTTTGCTTCTTCAAAGAAGTGCCCTTGTCCTATGCCGACAAGAAGACCAACTTTTGAGAAACTACCTTCTATCAAACTCCTTTCTTTGTTGAGATGATGATAGGATATCGAATTAAAAATAGATGTGATTTTTTTGTATTTCATCAAAGATAGGCCTCGGTACAAAATTATCCAAAGATCTTAATCATTGCATCCACTTGATCGCTACTTGATAATCCCCCAAAAATTGAGTTTCAAGGCCTCCTTTTCAGCTGCAAGCATAAATGATAGCTTCAAATCCATAAGCTTTGCAAATTTATTTGATCCCCTACCTTTTTTTCCAGGTTACAAATCCTAGGGAAAACCCACGAGTACTTCGCCTCATTTCAAGGATGGTACTAAGGGTAAACCCTAACATATTTAGGGTACAAGGCCAATCAACAACATGGCTTGAAGCCATTACAACAATATCCTTGTTAAGAGTTCAACATGTCACTTGCAAGAATTGAACCTGGGCGGGGATGATAACATTCCTCCCAACCACTCGAGCTAAACCCAATTGACACTTGATCCCCTACCTACTCCAACTTTGAAATTTAATATATATGAGCCCTTGAGATACATAATTCCCCTTGCTTGAGAGACTTGTTTCTCCCGCTGTGTTTCTACATCAAAGTATTTTCATGCACATAATCTGTCAATATCTTTGACTGTGATATGTTTGGGAGTATTCTCGTCCTTTGATTGCTTAAATCTATTTAGTATGCTAATGCTCTATCTGGCACATTGAACACGTGGTATAAATCTATCTTCAATTAAACTTGAATTCCTTGTAAGCCAAACACCCCTAGATATAATCAAAGACAAAACTATAAATCTTTTTGTGGGTATATTTTCACTCCAGGAACTCATACATTCCTTAATTGAATTACCTTTCCAAAAACTCCTAACCTACAACAACTCCAACCTCCTACCACACTTGATCATAATGTACACATTGAACAAACAAATGGGTAATTAACTCTTCAATTTATTTGCAAAGTGCACATTGAATAAGACCTTGATAACATCCTCTCAACAAAATATCTCACATAAGAGTCTTATTCTTAAGAATCAACTACACAAAAATGCATGTTTTTAAGGGACATTTAAATTTCCAAATCAAATTCCACTACCAATCATCATCTTGCTCACCCTTCCCTTTTCATAGAACCTTATAACCTATCTTTGGGGTATAATGACCTCTTAAAGGATTCTTGGACCATATCAACTCATCCTCATTATGTTTCAATATTACATGGCTGATCCTTAGATTCACTATAAACTATTCCCATAGATCCACAAACTCATCTTCCAACCCCAAGATTTCTGCATTCTTTTATTCTTGTGTCCAAATGGAAGTCATTTCTAGGTCAACTTACTTAATGTAAATAGAACAACCCCTTTTCACGATGATACACAATAATTTTTTTGGGCAACCTATAATTTAATCCATTTCCTACCCATGGATCTTCCCTGATTCTCACCCTATGTACATTTCCCACTTTCCACACTAATTGGATACTTATCAAAGGGAAAGCTAAAACCAAAACCTTATATAATGGATGCATTTTTCCAAGTTTTTGTTGGCTTCCTAATCCACTCTTCCACTGAGTTTGTCTTTATATACTTCTGAGTAGTTGCTTGACACCACAATCTATTACCAGCTACTAACCTCCACATACTACTTGTTTCCAACAATTTTACAAATTGATGAATATTCTTTAGTCCCCACCCTCATTTATCCTTAGGAACAACTATTCTCTACCATTGTTTGAGTGGAACCCCCATCCCCCATTTTTCTATCTCTAGACCATACAAATATAAAAATATTTTGCCTTAACTATTTTAAAACCCCTTTAGGAATGAAAGCTAGAGACATCCAATTTACTCCAATGGCTTCTGACACTAATTTCACTAATATCAACCTTTCCTCTCGAATAACCATTGATTTCATCACATTGACAACTTTTTTTCAAGTTTTGTAACTAACCAATCCCAATCCTTCTTCCCATATCCATTAGTTTTGATATGGAATCCCATATACTTCAAACCATTTTGTAGTTCTATCTTTGGATAATGGAACATCCGGGAGAACAATTATATGTCTTCCTCACTAACACACACAAAATAAATAGTATATTTCCCAACATTGATCTTGATTGTTGTTGCTGAGAAATATAGATACATGATTTCCTTGAGTTTTGTGTCGTCTCTTTTGGAGCCATCACAAAACATAAGAATATCGTCCACAAATAATATATGAGACAACACCAAATTCCTTCTAGTCATTATTCCTTTAAAATCTCTTGTTCTCTTAAAGTCTACGATAGCCTTGCTTAGGTATTCAACAAATATAGGAAATAAGAAAGGAGATAGATATCATCCCTTCTTCAACCCTCTTATTGGTCTAAAAAATGTTGAGGCAAATCCATTGACCAAAATAGAGATAGACACTAAAGTAACACAACTCATCACCCTATTGACAAAATGTACATAGAAACCCAAATGTATCAATATTATTCTCAAATGCAATTATCTCATACTATCATAGGATTTTGACAAGTCCAACTTCACCACCATTGCTATCAATTATTTTGTTCTTAAGGAATGGGAACCCTCTTAAGCTATCTCGATGGCTTCATGAATTTGTCTTCTCTCTAAAAAACCAAATTTCTCCCTTGAGATCAATATATACAAAAGTCTTTTGACCTTATGTCTATAACCTTAGCTATAATATTATAGATACAATTGCACAAAGATATAGGCCTAAATTCTTCAAAAGTAGTTGGATTATTAGATTTCGGGATAAGAGAAATAAATGTAGAATTAAAAAAATGCAAGATATTTCCAATGGACTTGGATTCCTCTATTACTCTCCTCAATTACTCCTCTATTACTTCATAAAATCCCCAAAATAATTTGAATGACCATCCATCAGGACCGGGACTTTTGTCTTTTGGAAACTATGAAGAACTACCTAAAGTTCATCCTTTGAAACCTTCTCAAGTAAAATTGAATTATCATCTTCACTGACACTTAAGTGAGGGAAGAAAGATGTAATATGGACCACTTCAACAATATTGACCCTAGACTCTTCTTTATAAATTTCCCCAAAGTATTCTACCCTATCCTAGCAATATCCTCAAAATTGGTATCATAAGATCCATCAATATTTTCCACCTTCTAGATAACATTAACATTTTGCACATGGTTTGAAAATTAATGATTTTTTATTTTTATTTTTATTTTTCATCTCTCTTATCAATCCACATAGATTTTCTCTAAGTCTCCAACCTACTTCTTTGTTTGCTAGAATTTTCCTCTTTCTTTTTTCCAACTGACAAAACTCCTTTTTGAACTCTTCCTTAGGAAAATAAACCATTTCTTTAATATACATATTTTCCAATTGAATTTCAACATCAACTGACTTCTGAATCCCATTTTACCTTCTTTCATGAGCCAACTTGATTATGACCCGTTTCACATTTTTTAGATTTGTTGTGAATTGAATAGATGTTGATTCAGTCAATGATCCATCAAAAGGTACCCTATTATCCTTGTTCAACTTGGAAAAGACCTCCTTCTCTAGCCATGCATAATTAAATTTGAAGGAATCAAGAGGTTTTCTCCTAGCTTTAGCTATTTCCAAGAACACTAGGAAATGAATATAATCACCTCCTAAATCCACTCATTGCCTAATTTTATCATGATTAGTTATAAAATATTCATAAAGAAGGAACCTATCCAATTTATTTTATATTCTCACCTCTCCAACTCTTTTTTTCCTCTAGGTGGGGCTAAGTTTGATATGATCAATATCATAAAAGCCTAGATCCTCCAATTTCCTTTAGAAAAAATCTAACAATGGGTCAGTGTGGGTAGTTGGAACCCATACCT
>ML795299.1:219184-234615 GCA_009831015.1 Picea engelmannii
CTCGAACCTCTTGGTAATGTGGCAGAATCTACCACATATAAGTAAATAGACAAGTGGGCCATGTCGTTCCTTTTCAAATTTTAATTTAGTTTGTTGGCATGTTGCTCTAGATTTTTATGCTCGAGTAGGACAAAGCAAGTCAATTCCACGGAGAATAGACTCCCATATAAGTTGAAATTGACTTGGACTACTCAACATATGTCAACATATATAATGTGTTCCCAAAGTATACTCCATAATTACAACACTAATGGATGTATGGTTAAACTGTCATTCAAAATTGGCACATGTTTATTGTTCACTTGGGATATTTCGTTGCATACTAGGGATTCACCCTTGATCTACTTGTGCAATTCGATATGTGTAGAGATGAGAGCTCTGAGATGATGGAAATATCAGGGATTGACTTCAAATGAAACCTTTGTGATCTAAGGAATTTCCACATCCATGAGCATAATTATTCAGTAAATGAATGAAGGTTTATAGCACAAGATACTTATCATAATGGAAATGGAAAATTCTGGAACAAATTTAAATGTTGAGTCCGATGTAAAAATGAAACTATGAAGATACAAATAGATCATAAAAATAACTGAGAGCATATGTGAAAATCCAATTAAAACAACATGCATTAAATCGTTTCCTTGTGTCCTCAATTAGATCTGTGAATCGTGCCATATAAAAAAAAATGGTTACGAGTGACCAAAAATTACAGTGTGTGTTAAATTTCATATATACACCATCAAACAATGATGGTTTAAAACATAAAAATACTAGGTCTGTCAGGAAATTATTAGAGTGACGTAATATATGTCAACACACAAGATTTCAAATAGTCTTTGCACCTTGCAGATTGTGGTAATGGACCTTCTTTTGACATAGATTTCAAACCCTAAACATAAGATTTAATAGTGCCATTGGATCTCAAGATAATGGAATCATTTGAGGGCTAGTACAATCATTGGGGATTTCAATATTGGTGCACATTTATGGATCAAAGAAACATAAAAGAAAACACTACACAAGGTAGGTTCACTTAATCCTAATTGCACTCTGGTTACCCAATAATTTTAACATCTAATAATTTTAAAATAGTAATGATATTAAAACCCTGAGTGAATTCGCTACCATGTTTATTATTTTGATTTGTTTCTAGGGAATAAATAGAACCAAAATATTCCTAGGCATTGTATAGAAAGAAGGGTTTTAGAATGTGATCTTTAAACAATGAACTAAAACCCTTTCTGACAACAAACAAATGTTATTACTTGTTATTTAAATAAGATAATTTCACCTCTTGTTTGCATTCGATCTATGCAAGGAACAATCTAGGACAAGGATCACTTAACAATTGAATAGAATTCAATGATGATCAAGAGGGTATGACTATTTTACCTCTAGAAAAGATCGTAGTATAAGCTCACATTTATACAATGTCAACAAAGTCGGTTACCCAAGAATGCAAACTCAAGTCTTTGCAAAATTTTGGAAGTAAGTTTGGTTAACAAAAGAGACAACTATTAGTATCCAAGGGAGGTAGTTGGGTTAGTCTAAGGGTCATTTTGAATGTTGAGAACATAGATAATTATCTTTGCCACAAGGTGCATGGAAACTTAACCTCTGTCCACTTGTGTTCAAAAAATTATGGTATGGACAACAATAAAAAATAAAAAAAAACCTCGACAACTCAAACATGCATCTGAAGAACGATTGCTAAGGGCATTAAATTAGATATGAAAATGTAATACATGAGCCCTAGGGTTTTATATCTAGGTAATATGTGTAATAAATGAATTAGATTCAAACCCTCATCATAACTAGCACCAAGGATATACAAGGTTCAATCATGTAGCAATAAAATGGTGAAAAGATTTGCAACGAAGCTCAAGAAGAAAAAGAAACTATTTGGCTTGTAGCTAGCCCCTAAATATCGATTATTATTGTGGAAAAAACAACATGAAAGAGAGCCCTTTTACCTTGCTTAAATGTAATAAAGGTAATGGGAAGGACTAGAAAACCTTCTTCTTAGGTTCATGGGGATAACACCATAATATATAAAGGCCCCGCACACAGAGAATAGAATTTGTAGTTGTGGACACCCATTGAGAAACACCTAAAACTTTAGTAACTGCCTAAATTGTTATAGCTTAAGAGTTTGGAGAGGTTATTCTCAACTCATGGAGTAACTAATGGAACACATAGTTAGGTTTTAGAATCAAGTCAATTATGACAAATATTAAAAGTAAGGATAACCTGGCAGAATTTATTACTTTCAGTCATATGTGGGAGGATAAGATTTATCCAGTAATCCATGATTTTGATTGACATTGAAGTGAGAAAGCACGGGATGGAAGAAAACAGATAATGAGAGTGAGAGCCCTACCTTCTAGAATGGATCTATTAATTTCTATTCGTAAAGAACAAAACAACATATACAAATAAGAGATTGGTTGATATGCCCTAAAATTGTAATTGTAGTTTGAATAACAACACTATGGGATAGGTTAGTAAACAATATGCTAGCCTATTCAAATTCAATACACATCCTACATTGTTCCTTGTTTTGGTACATGCCATAGTTATGGGAGTAAGATAGGGGGTGAAATTTCATGCTCGATCATAAGTAGCTCTAGGCTTCAATCCTAGGGAAGAGGTACCATTCCATGAACCATTCAAAGAATAAAATAGAGAGTGATGGGAACTCTATTGTGTCCACATGGGGTACTATCCCCTTTTGTAAATCATTCATTAAACTCAACCTATTATAATTGCATCTGTAATTGGATCATACAACTCATGTTAGATTAAAAAAAATGACATAATCCACTTTACATAACTCAACAAATTTGGATGGTTTAAAACCAATTTTTACACCATTAGGTGTTGGAATTGTGGGATCAACCTAAATAGGTGTCATATTGTCTTGAACCCCTACTAATTTTTCAAGGGATACAATCTTTCCATCTAGAATAGTAACATCATGCTTCCTTAAGCAATGCTTCGTCTAGCATCTCCTATTTTGAGGCTAATTTCAACCTACTTCCATGAACTACTTCTTTTTTACCTTTCTATGTACTTCCATGAATAGAACAACACTCCTTCCATTAGAATCATAAGTGGAAAGAATAATTCCTCATATATAGCATTAGCATCATAAATATTCAAAGCATGGGTGTTTGTATGACTGGTTAGCAAAGGTCTCATACAAAGTACCTAATGTCGATTGTAAGGGGACTTGCCTTTAACTAGAAGGTGTCCACCAAGAGGAAAATAACTTATATATTAGCAAAGAAAGGCCTAAACCTAATAAATCATAGTGAACTAGTGGTAGGGATAGATAGAAAAGATGGAAACCTAAAATGAGTTATGTAAAGAAATTGAATCAAAATGGGTGTTTCCTTTGCATTTGTATCGGTCTTGATTTTATAGACTCGACAATATGCTAATGTTTAGAATGGAATACAATTGCTACTACTTATTGCACTGAGCCTTAACATAAAGTTAGTAAAGGGCCTAGTAATGGCTAAAGCATAAAGAAAGCTAGTTCTGAGGGGACTAACCCCAATCATTTGCTTGATCTCCCTATACATTTTCCATATGTAAAAAATGTCGGTGCTAAATAAACATGTGTTTAACATGTCGTTATCGCTCAATTGGCATTCAACCCAACATTGTAGGTTTTCATTCAACACGTAGATGTAGCTTTGGATAAATCGCTTAATATTGGGCCCATGGATGCATTCAACCCATCAAGTAAGTGTGCATCATCCATTTTCCAAATATCACACATGTGTCATTTCATGGATAACCCATGGATAAGATGTTTCACACTTGTCATGCATTGATGGCCTATGGAAGCAACACACTCAACAACAATTTAGGTAGACCAGAGATTAGAATCATAAAACTATGGGAAACCATTGAACAACTAGGGAACGAAGGGAAACTACAATGTTCAATCCTTGACTCTTTCCCTGCATGATTTTCTCATTGATTTCCATCCCTAGAACAACCATTTCCTAATCAATCTAATTTATATTTATTATTTATAGGTCGAACGATTGATAAACAATATGAATTATAGTCCCCCGACAAGTGGATTTCCTATGCTTGAATGGAATCCCAAGTTCTTATTAATATACTAATTCTCATCTCAAACCCCTAATGGATTATTTGCATCATATCTATCCAACCTACGAGTAAACACCCTCACCGAGGTAGCTCAAGCCTTTTCATTTGAATTGTTAGTTGAGCATGCACAATTGTGAGACCAGCTAGATTTGTATGCCATGGTCCAATTGATGATGTATTCATTGAGAGCATTCACCATAGTGGAATTGTTAATGGATGATTTGCATGATATCTATCCACCCTACCAACAAACACCCTCATTGGGGTAGCTCAAGACTTTTTATTTGAGTTGTTATGTGAGTTTGCACAACTATGAGACCAACTAGATTTGTATGCCATGGGCCAATTGATGATGTATTCATTGAGGGTATTGACCATAGTGGATTTGTTCTTCATATGCCATCTCTTCTTCCTACAGCCAATTTGGAAGGTAAAGTTATAGAAGAGGCCCTTAAAGCACTTTCCTTTCTAGTTTAAGAGAACTAAGGTGGATGTTTGAAGTTCAGTTAAATGCACAATAAGTCCCAACTAAATTGAATTAGAGTTTGAGCTTCCTCAATTAGTCCAACCTCGATCTGATCATCCCATGGCTTCAAGGAGGAATTTTTCAATGGAGCAGTTGGCGAGAGAAATTAATTGGCATAGCAAAGTTTGAGTGCATCATGTCTTTATTTGAATCAATTAATTATTTTTCTTTATTCAAGAACCAGGGCCAAGAGCATGTGTTAATACCCTATGTTAGAGAATTAAGTGCACCTAAGTTTTGACCAATGTTAACTTTTATTTTTCTTTGTTTTTAAATCAATTTTGAAGATCTAGCTAATAATTGAAAAATAATGCTCTCCATATACTTACATTCATGGATGCTACTCATATCTTTTATAAAAAATAAAAATAAAACAAGCTCCATGTACATACATTCATCATGGATATTACTCATATGTTTTATTAAACGGAATGGATGCTACTCATATTTAAAAGGAATAAAATAAAACAAAAAAACATGATTAAGGGAAAAAATATCATAATTATTTAAATGAATAGTTGATAATTAAATAATAATAAATTTTATTATTAAAAAATAAATAAAACATTATAAGTATAATAAATTTTATTATTTTTAAAAGATAAGTAAAACACTTATAATGAATTTTATTATCTTTAAAAGATAAGTAAAACAGTTATAATTGTTGTGAAAATAATGTAATTAAAGAAAAGTTAATGTAATGATGTAATAGGGAGGGCGAGAGAAAATAGAAAGTTGTAAAACACTTATAATTATTGTGAAAATGATGTAATTAAAGAAAAGATAGTAAATTAGTGTAATGATGTAATAGGGAAGGCGAGAGGAAATAGAAAGTTTTCAGGAAATCTTTCATTTCTTCTTTCCAAAATGGAAAAAATATTTGGTCATCTTCTATACGTTTTCCTTTTGAAAGCTTTGAATTGTGGTTGCAAAAGATGTTTTCCTTCTCCTTCCTATCCACTCAATGGAGCAAAATCTTGTGTCTATTTTTATACATTGCATCACCCATCTGTGAAATAAGAGTATCCAATACAAAGTAAATTTTCTCTATTTTTTCAATCCCTTGTCTTTTAACATTGTTCTTACGTTTCTAACATTCTCCCACCTTCCAATGGAAACATAGATGTTTGCAAGCAACACATAAATTCCAACCTTTTTAGGTTCTAGCTCAAGAATATTTTTTAGAACATGTTTTTCCAACCATATTTTGCAATGAGATATGTAGAAAACTAGTAAAGTCCACCATACCTCACTATAAGGTTCTACTAGCATGGTAGAGCAATTGCATGAGTGGATAATTTTTGGTCGCACCTAGGGTGAAGCACTGTGCTTACATGGTTGATCTAGCCTTACCTCTTCATGGATGTGTACATTTTTATACTTACATGGATGCAATGTGTGCAAGTGTTAACTATGTTGATTAGATGTGTGATAATTTTGGGGAGTGATAGCTTTTTCAAAACAAAATGATTTAACTATTGAGTTAAATTTTATAATTATTTAGATGATTAATTAATAATTAAATAATATTAAAAAATTTTATTAAAAAACAAGTATAATTATAATAAATTTTATTATAAAATAGAAAATAAATTTTAAAAACACAATAAATTTATTGTTATAAAATACCATGAAGGAGGCATCCATTCGTAGTTACTTATATACCATAAAAATTGTATACTTATTGCGAATGTACTTACCATGAAAATAGTGTTGCTACCACCATCCAATCGATCAATTTCCGTCATTGTCACTCCAAGGTTGAACCAATCGGTGACTGTGATCCCATCTTTAAGAGTAGAACGTGTTTCATACCTGCAATTAAATTCCATACATAATGTCTGAAAGAACCTGAGAACAACGATTATGGATGATCGGCTCACAAATGCCCTCTGCAGTTATGGATGCTCGGCTCACAAATTCTCGTCTTCTGCTTGGCTCAGAAATGCCTAGAATCCACCACAGTGCGCCCGCCGTCGGATTATTGCCACACGCTGTACATCTTTGAATATAAAGTGGTTCTGCATAGAGCCATCCTGAGAACTTACCCAATACTTTTTGTTTGCTATTTGTTTGTTATTCACACTTCTAGAACACTCAAGTTAGTCCATCAAAAATCTGCTTTTAAAAAATATGGGGTGATGTGTTATCTATGTTCAATCACAATCTTTAATGTGATGATTATCCTATAAGGTTTGAAATTAAAAGTTGTTTAAGAACAATAGATTTTGTAACAAATCTACATTTAAATCATACTTATTTGAGATGTAGGTCATTTCTATATGTCGATTCTTTATATGGACTATGTCCTGTTGTATAAGTCAAGTTAGAGATGAAAGATCTTAGAAAAACCATCTCTCTTCATGGAATATCCAGATGGATGGTGGCTTAACTTCTCTAGAATGCCAAATGAAAGTTAACTCAACCTTTAGTGACAATGTTTATTGGTAACCTCAGGGATTTAATCAGATTTAAAGCAGTAACCTCTACCTTCCATATAAATAGCATGCATTCAACAAATAATTAAACTAACCTCTAAAGTTGAAGATATTGAACATTTTATTCAGAGATATTAAGCATTTTATTATAAAAAAAATACAACTTTAAATAAGAATATTGATTAAAACATTATTATTCTATATAAAACTTAAAATTAAAAGAAACTAATAATAATCCATATATAAAAATATAGATTACTATACTATTGAATACTATTGAGTTACAAAAACTTAAAAAAAACTAATAGTAATCAAGATATAAAGATATATATTACTATTATATTTAGTTAAAAAAAACTTAAAAGAAACTAATAGTAATCCACATAATAATATATGAGAGATGTCAATTTTATTAAATATTAAGCATTTTATTATAAAAAAATATATAATTTTAATTTAATAAAAATATTAATTAAAACATGGTTATAATAATTGATTAAAAGAATTTAATAATCTTATTGTTCAAAATAAATACTAAATCAATAATCTAAAATAAATATTTTTTAAACATTAAAGTAAAATATGTAATATTTAATTATTCATATTTATTTTAATTTATAGATTTGTTTTATATACAATTTAAGTAAATTTAATGGTTAAGAACATGTGTTTTTTTCTTAAGAGGTCATAAATTCTTATACACCAATTTAGTGTTTGTTTGAGAATGACATTAAAATTAAATTAATATTATTATAATTATTAATTTGTTTGAATCAAATTATCTTTTATTTTATTTCTTTTTTTTTCTATCTAGCTTGTTTTTATAAAAGATATGAGTGATATCCATGAATATATTTATATGAAGCTTGCTTTATTTTGAGAAAGAAAAGAAAAGAAAAAGACTAAATTATATTTTATCATATTTATATTATGATATTTTTAATAAATAAAAACTTTCATTTTAATGGACTAAATTAATTGTTTAATCTAAAATTTAAAGGCATTTATAAAATATTTAAATTGTTATTATATCAATTCCTAAATTATTATTAAAATTACATACATATCTTAATTTTTTTAATATCATTATAAATATTATGTGAATATGAATATACTATTCAATATTAAGTAATATTTAATTATTTTATAATACATTTATATTGAGTATTTGTATGTAGCTTGTATATATTTTGATTGTAAAACCTAACACTAAGGTTTGGTGAAAAATGAATGACAAAAGTCACAAACTTAAATTTTAAATCTCATCTACAGATGTCATATTGAAATATGGTTAACAAGTAAGAAATGTTGAATATAATATATAATTTATAAATTAGTTTTTTTTTATTAGTCTCTACTTTGCTAGGGATTATAGTTTTTGGTACAAAGTCAAAATAATTCAACTTTGCATATTTCTCCAATATTTTATGAATTGTTTTTCTAAAGGCTATTGTAGCTAGAGGAAGTGCACATTGCTAACCAAAAGTAGCTACTATATGATTAGGAAAAACTATTATATGATAATTGGCCACATGCCTTTTGACAATGCAAATTCATTATGCTGCATTGGGGGGGGGAGGAATTCGAGTAGTGTGAGTGCCTATGAGGGGAAATGCATATTTCCTTGGCAATGGGGTGATGAGGTGGAGTGGAGGCACAAGGTGATTGGATCTTGGGAATGAGGGAGGAAATAGTTGGAGGGGACAAGGTGATAGATTGAGGTATGGGTTTCTACTCGACGTGGGGGTGGGATGTTATGAGGAATGATAATGAGGTGGAACATATATGGAGGGGGTACTACAAGGAGGAGGTAAAGGGATGGGATGAGACAAAAAAACCCATGGGTTGAAAGATAATACATGTTAAGGAGAAATGACAGGTTGGGAGTATTGGGTAATAGTAAGGTCTTTTTGAAAAACTTCTTGATAGTTTGCATAGGAATGGGAAGAGAGTTGGCAATGGTTGCAACATTGATTAGTAGGGAATGGTTCTGGAAGATAGATGTTGGGATCGAGCTAAAAAGGATAGGTGTTATTTTTACTGTGTAGCATATAACTAAGGATCTGAAGGAGATCTATTGTAGAGGAGTTTGGGGCTATAGTAGTGCATTGGCAAGGAGCCATGGTGAACAAAAATGCTTGCCAAATAATGTGCCATAGTTGAAAGCAACACATTAAGATTCATGCATAGACACTAGCAAAACAACAAATTCATAAAGAAAAACATGTGGTTTTGTGCATAAAGAAACATATAGAAATCATTCATTCATTCATTCATGAATCATTGATTAGGCAATGGTTATTCTAGGGATGGTAATCGATGAGAAAATAATGTGAGGAAAGAATCACTACTTCTTGTGAATTGAAATACAATGGTGATATGTCGGTTTGTTGACGCAATTCCATTAACCCTCCGAGGAAACATGGTTACCAGTTTCGTCGGTGTATATCGGTCGGATATCTGGAGAACACATTGTCTTCGGCTATCTGACGAACATACGCGTCAAAAGTCCGAAGTAACCAAACGTAAAATATCCGATAGAGAAACAAGATATCTGACAAACCTTTGTATATTTAAAAAAAATAATGAAATTAGCCAGCGAAGATGGTAGAAGAGAATAAAGGTGTAGAACATATACCTACAAAGGATAATTGGGAGGGTTTTAAGTGGGAATCACAAAAGAGTAATGGAATAATCCACAAAATGGAAAAATTTTGCATAGACCAAGGAAGATGCATCGACCAGGGTAACGGATAGAGGAATGATGCACCACCACATTTAGAATAATTATGAACCGACATATTTAACTATTTGTAGGTAGGCATAGTTAGAGTAGAAATTGGTAGTTAAGTTGGTCTATGGTTTGAGGGGAAAAGTGGGTAGTAGATTTGTATGGCTAAGGGGAGAATGGGAAAAAGGGGGTTGTTGTAATTGTTGTTCATTAGTATCCTCTATCTGAGAGAGGAATTTTTGTAGGGGATTGAGTCTATCCACTTCCTCCATGAGGCTATTGTAATGTATTGTAACACACAGAGTCTAAAAGTAATGAAAGAATCCCTCGATTGCCTTATGTTCTATGTATTGTTCAAATGATGAATGTTGTGCTTATTTAAATTTTAAATAGTTTACATGGAGCTATTATATATTTTCTTTATAGATCTTTGTGATTTGAGTATATCAATTTGTGCGTAAATGTAATGAGTTGAACTAGTGTTCTTGTTAGTAGTAAGCATGGATGTTCTTTCATATTGCAAATATCCTCTTTATATCTAAGTCTTGGAAGTGCTTTGAGTGATACCTTCTCCTTATGGAGATTGAATATGGAAGCACTTTAGACTACGATAGGCCCTTTGTTGGACAAGCCATAAGAACCATGGCCTCTAATTTTGAACCAACATATGGATGACCCTTGGTTGGTTGTTTTGTGATGGACATACACATGGGAGGTGACTTACTCATTGATTATTTCACTGCATTGATGCTTGTGTGGCATTCTTCCTTGGAGATTTCGAGACATAGGAAACGTAAGTGTTGGCCATCATGGAGGAAGACATTGAGCCCAATGGCACAAAGAAGAAACGAATAACTAGGCCCATTTTTTGTTTGTAATAATATGGTCTTTCTTCTTCAACAGTTTATAGGAATTGGTGAGTAGTTGAGAATATTTTGAAGGAACTAAGCATGGAAACATTGGGAGGGTTAATCATAGGGATGAGTGTTTTGTTTGAGGTATTCGTGTTAGTGTTGTTGGCTGAACTCTACTACTTATTTTACTAGAAGTTCCACTGTCCTTGGAACATGAAGAGGATGAGGATTATTAGTGTCACCACTCAATTAATAGATAGAGGCTTCAACTTCTCTTGTGTGGATGGACTATCATCATCGTCGTCACATANTATAGAGAGAGAGAGAGAGAGAGAGAGAGAGATAGATAGATAGATAGATAGATATATTAACACTTCAAATATATATACTATCACTTTTTAACACTTCAAAAGTATTTATAGGATTCACTGCCAAATCCAACTGGGATAGAAGTTACAGTGTCCTTGGAACATGAAGAGGCTGAGGATTATTAGTGCCACCACTCAATTAATAGATAGAGGCTTCAACTTCTCTTGTGTGTGTATATATATATATATATATATATAAGCACTTTTTAACACTTCAAAAAATATTTAGAGGATTCACTACCCAATCCAACTAGGATAGAAGAGTATGTATAGTAGTCTTGCATGGCCTAGAACTTGCCACACTCTTATACAGAACTTTGTTGAAGTGTTTTGGAAGTTTCATTTTTGGCTCTTTCTCTAGTAAGAATCAATTCATCTCTATCTCTTGGGAAAGCCAACTAGATTTTAGTAACCATAACAAGGTTGAGGAAGGAAGCAGATCATTTTCAAAGTAAGCTCATGATCTAGTCGTGGATTCTTTGCTTGAGTTTGGTGACATAGGTCTGTAGTAGTCCAAAGAGGATCTAGTTTGGCAAAGTGAGGTGTAGGCACAAGAAGAGGTTCCAGAAAAAGGATCGAATGTAGTTTTGCAAAAATGAGGGGCATTGAGGCCAAGGATAATTTTAAGGATTCATATTTATCTTATGTGTTTTAACATTGGTGAATCTTACTAATTCTTAAAATGCCAATCATAAAATGTTTCTTGATATTTTTATAAAAATATTCAAATTTCTAAGTATTTTATGTAATGTTTAGAAAATTTTGGTGATTATTAGAGTAAAATAACTATATCCTATAAAATTTGGGCAAATTATTTTAGAAAAAAATGGAAATTAGCGAATTCCTTTTTTGAAAAAAAATGGAAAATTAGCCCATGGACCAAATTTAGCCCCTAAAACTTTCCATGATCGAGGTTGTTTCAAATGGCGGAGGTGAATTTACTACTAAGAAAAAGAAAAAGAAGTGTGTCAAGCAAATTAGTGAGCTAGTGAAATTGGTTCTTTGTGAGGAGTTGAGATGAATGGGGTGGTAAAATTGGCTTCTCAAGCTCTAATGGGCCATTTTCATGGAGAACTTTTTGTTAATCCTTGGTTTTAGATTTGATTGTGAATAGAATGGGATGGATGGCATTTGTTTTTTGTTCCAAGCAAGACACTAAGAAAATGGTGGTTTCTCACTAGCGATGGGGATCTTTGCCACTAAGAGTCAAGAACCAAACACCCTTCTTTGATGCTCACATGGAGATAGTGGAGATGACTTGTGTGTGGGTGTATCTCACATCTCTATAAATTGAGTTTTGGTTTGTTGAGGTATTTTGAGAAATCAAAAAATTCCCTTGGTGAATTTATTAAGGTGGACATGAATTTTGTTGAATCAAGAACATTGTCTGTAGTGTGTGTTATTGTTGGGATGGACTTAAGAAAGGGGTTAGATGCATAAATGAAAATCCAAAAGGGTACAAAAGGCCATACACAATGGCTAGATTATTCTATGGTTTCTTTCAAATTTGTTAGATGCCATTGTTATGACCATATGGTAGAAGGTTGTGATTTCCCTATCATAACAAAAGTCTAGATTAGAAAATCCGATGATAAGGATGTGGAGCAGGTTTGTAAGAAGATTTGATCGAAGTATATACATCAACAAGTAACTAGTCATTCAATGGGTGGCTTGGGGAAAGGAGGAGAAGAGCCTTTGAAGGGAAGTGAAGAAAATGTGGTGGATGTGAGTGAAGGTGGAGAATTGGATTGTTTATCTCTAGAAAGTCGATGGACCATCTTCCCTCTCCTATGCAAGGCACGGATGGAATTGAAGATCACTTCCATGGGAGGGTCCAACAAATATAAGTGGTAAGTATTTAAAGACCTCCCTCCTCTCAATTTGATTACATCATCAATTAAGGGGGGTGTCAAAGAGTATGGGGTTCTTTTGGATGATGGTATTAGGGAATGGGGTATTGGTTCAGTTATGGGTTTGGGTTCTTGAAAGATATCCAACCTTTTGTTAGGACCCTAGCCAAAACCTTTGGAATGGATAGTGGAAGAGGGATCTCCCTCTTCTATAGGGTTTCAAAATAACCTAGAGGGACTTGAACATTAAAAGAGGATGGTAATCCGCAAGTTGTGTCATCTTGATATTTCCTTTGGCCCCGTAGAGAAGTTCCATGTAGTTTGGGGGGGGAGTTAAATAAGTATTGGGTTTGAATGTTTGTAAAGGGAGAAAAAGTGTTGGAAAAGGAAAAAAATTATATCTGTTACTAGCCCAAAAAAAAAATGAAAATGAGCTTATTGTTGGTAAAAATCTCTCTCTTTTTGGGGTCCTTAGAAGAAATAGCCCATTTGAGGGTGAGCCATGATTTACCTCTCTCTGAATTGTGGAGAGTTGGAAGTACCTCAAAATTACTTTCCCTAAAAAGGATCGTGAATGCACATAGGATTGACATATTATTTTTGCAATAATCGGTGGGAGATGAGGGGGATTTTTGTTGGATCATGTTGTCATTGATGCCAAAGGATTGATGTCAAAGGTCAAAGGATTGATGTCAATTTCGTTAATTCCGAAGGATTGATATGAAAGGATTAATGTCAAAGGAACAATGTCTTCTCATAGTTTATTGATGATGTATGTATTGTCTTTGATGTCGAGTGGAGTCATTAATATATGATGTGATGCATGGATGAAGATGGATAGATGTGGTGTCATTGATATATGATGCATAGATGGAATGATGTAAAGATGACTCATTATTGTCTCATCATGGTTGATAATGAGTACAAATGGATAAACTCCAAAGTGGTCCCCTTATGGTGAAAGCCCTCACGGGAAGACGCTTTGCGATTGAGTTATCCTAGAAGTATGGTTAGAGAACCCATGCTTAATTGTGGAATAATGAGATGAATATCAGTGAATTTTTCATTGAAACTATCCTAGATGGATAGTTCTTGTGATGCCATTTCTGGTGGTTTATGGAATGTCACATAACTCCTCACGGTTTGAGAGGTATGGCCTTAAAAAGTTGGACAACCCTCATATGTTGGCTAGAAGCCCCAAAAAGTCAAAGAAGTCAAAGCGCTTACAAAGAAGAGGATTATTTAAATAATAAAGTAAATGGAGAACTTTCTAATTATGGAAAGAGGGTTAACCCTAAAATAAGGAAAGAGGGTTAAAAGGACAAATGGTTATGTGGATAAAGT
This sequence comes from Picea engelmannii, assembly GCA_009831015.1. Classification (NCBI taxonomy): domain Eukaryota; kingdom Viridiplantae; phylum Streptophyta; class Pinopsida; order Pinales; family Pinaceae; genus Picea; species Picea engelmannii. Next base: position 233,427 of record ML795299.1, read on the forward strand.
GGATACGTGGACAAAGTGGCCTAATGGATTCTTCTAAGGAAGCTACTTAAAGAGTATAAATAAGAGGCAAGGGTCTCTTGTAAAGATATATATTGAGCACATATTGAAGATCTATTCTGAGGAAGAGAGTGATTGGAGGATCTCATGGACACATCAAAGTTTCCATAAGTCTGAGATCTTGACGATGAAAGTTTCAGAAGTTCAGAAACCCTAGTTTCTAAAGGAGTACACGAGCAGTAGTGGGCCAAAGCACGTACATACGCGGGTTGAAGAAGGTCAGAGCATGTACATTTGGATGAATTCATGGTGACTTGAGTGTGAGTTGATGCCAGGTTCTTGAAGTCTGAAGCAAGTTCCAGATCTGCATTCTATGGTCTCAGATCTTCCATAGAAATTATGGTATGGTTACATAGTTGTCTTGATGGATACTCTTGTTTATTGTATGGTGAATGCTTAAGGAATTCTTGGTATGGTTTTTGTGATATGGTTATGTTTATAGATCGATAGAATGAGCAGCACTCTTATGTTTCAGTACTGATATGGTTGTTATAGTATACAGGTTGCTTATACATGATGAAGTAGCATTCATATTGTATGGTTGAGGAGAATGAATTGGAGAGAATAGATGTGTTGTGATTGGTTATGGTTCAGATTGGACAGTGAAAGACAGAAGTGGATGTGACTATAGGCTGCAGAAGATCTGTGTTTTACAAGAAGAGAAAACCCTAATTGTTCAGAAGGAATATGCAGGTTGTAGTACAGACAGATGACATACATACTCGAGTTGTACTACTAGTAGGGAGCATACATACGCGTCCTGCACTACTGACAAGTCACTTACCTATTGACAAATTGGTATCTGTTGAGGATTGAATCCTCTTCTCAGTTGGTGTTGAGTTGTGTAAGTTGAGTCTTGCATTGTAGAGTTGGTGCTCTTGTAGAGTTGTACTATATTCAGTTGTTGTTGATGACCCAAGGATTATAGTCCGTAATAAAAAGGAAATTGTACATACATCTTGTGTTATTTGTGCTTCTTGTGGTGATGAATTATTGATGATATATGTTACATGTTGTAGATATATGTTCACATTGAACTGGTTTTAAATGACAGTAATAAGTAATGAGTAAATGGTGATTGCTAACTAAAGAGTTTTGTGAAGGGAAAAGTTAGAAAATAACCCTACACTAA